>UXGD01000385.1:0-62741 GCA_900474315.1 Torymus auratus
TTTTTTGTGGAATATTTGTGGGACATTTCAATAGCTTGCTATTGGTTAATCATCAGTGACTATTTTTCGTCCATTTTTCCCATGTTAAATTCCCATAAGAAAAATGGACTTTGTTATAAAAAGGTGTCTTCAAGTCGTTTTTGATTGAATACGAGCGTTTTCATATATGTTATGATCTATCAAATGAGAACAACCTTGTCGCAAAGGTGTGCCTTCAAAAAATATTTTTAACATTTCTAACTAAAGATAAGTGCTACTTTTTTTGAGATTTCTTCATATAGGCAAACGCGGGAATAGTATGCGTTGACATTTAATTAGCGTCCTCTTCTTGAGCACTGTTTAATTACTACATCATACTTTACGCTTATGCGTACAGATTAAAATGTTTTTACATTCAGGTCCTGCCTTGGACAGGAATTTTTCGCCGACCGAACAAAGTGAGCTGGTTTATATTTACTATACTGACAGACGTCGTCAGCTCTTGCAATTTTTATTTGATATTAAAATGTAACTCATCAACTGCGAGTATGCAATTTCATTTTAAACCGACAGCATAAAAAATGCGAAGTGAATTACCGGTAAAAGGCTATTTTATGAGTACACGCAAAAACTCATGATTAACGTAAATAAAAAGCAATTGATCGGGCAAGCAGCTTAAATAAAAATTATATTTCGAGGGCAGAGATCATTCTTGTATTTATTCATTCTCATCGTTGCGCGCACAATTTTATCAAAGCAGCAGCGATTACCGAAAATTCAAAAGATAAATTTTAAACAAACGCGATCAGCATTTACGCTGCACGAGAGATGAATGTTTTTTATTGCAGACCGCGAGTATACCCACACGACGCGAATAAATTTACGTTCGCGTTCTGGGCCGATGTGTCCTCTTCTAAAAGGGAAAAGGGTCAGTGACATCGCCGGTTAATATTCATAAAAGTATTTCGCACCGCGACGCGAGCGCTAAAGTTCTTTCTCTGTCTCTGTCTCTCTTTCTCTCTATGAAATTTTTCCCCCTCCGCGCAGGCGTCACTCGGGCGCGTTAATTCTAGCCCCTTCACTTAATACGGCCGACAGTTTTTCGCATGCAGCAACGCCGCGGCCCGCAAGTGCGGCGGTAGCGCGCCGTGTATGTGTGTATGAGGGAATTAAGAAAAGTTTAACTAATTTTCGCAGGAGAGCTAAAAATTCGTTGAAGCAAACCTTTCGGACATAGTTTTATTAATCTCGTATATACTTCTTACATAATACATGAGAAAAAAAATGTAAAACTCACGAAATATAGTTTGTGTTGCGAATATTTTTGGAATAAACATTATTGTCGAATAATTTTTAAGAAAATACTTTCAATGAGAAAGACATTTATATGAAACTTTTAAAAAGAGAGAAAAAAAAACTACCTTGCTCTTTTCAAAATTAAAAAATGTTAATTCCTTCCAGAGTTACGTTAGTTTAGCGGTGACTGTAAAATATAAAAAAATATCACACACAATTAGCTTTCGCTAATAAATTAGCAAATTTATTTAACGCTACAAATTTTGTCAGCATTTTTTAATATTGAAAGAGTCAAATTAAAATTCGTTTTCATTAGTTTTTGCAAGGACATTCGTCACATGAATAATACAATACATAAAAGTAGTGATATCGAATTAAAAAAATGTAACTTAAAAAAGGGGAAAGAAAAAATCCCAACGCTGCCAGCCTACTAAAAATTAGTTAAACTTTTGTGGATTTACTCATATATACATACGTACATACGCGCGCGACGTCGACGGGAGTGGCATTTTCATGCATCGCGGGGTGGCTACGTGCTAATTACGCGGCCGGTGAAAAAAAAGAAGAGATTGGATTAAAGCGGGGAAAATCCGTGGAGCGAGCCCGTGTACACGTCGGCGTGTTAAAGCGTTCTCTCTCTCTCTCTCTCTCCTTCTCTCTTATGCGCGGCTTAAGCGGTCTTGGCTGCGCGAGGGCTGCGTCGCGACGTCGTGGCGGTCCAGAGGAATGGAGACGGTACGTACACATACATACATGTATACACACCTACACTGCAAGAGAGGGAGCGCGCCGTAATTGCTTTTCCGGGTAAACAGGCGCTCGTGGGATGCCGAGAGGGAGAGAGAGTGTAAGAGAGAGAGTGAGAAAGAGCGGGAGCCGGGGGAGAAAGCAGGGTGGAAAGCAAGAAGAAAGAGGGAAGGAGAGAGAGAGTAACCGCGAAACGGTGGCGGCGGGGTGCCTCCTGCACGTATCAAACTTTGTTTTGTCACACAGGAGTCGTTTGCCACGCGACGTAACTTACTGTTGTGTTTACTAAACGCAGTTATATACCACGCGCATGAGCGAGATACACGTATACTACCCCCCGCGAACGACGACGACGACGACAACGGTAACTTGACGTTGGGTACCGTTGCCCGCTTCAGCGGTGTTATAATAACCCCGGCAAATCGCATCAGTTACCCCCGTCGTGGGCTGCGGCGACCGAGAGAATTGCTACTGCCGCTGCGAGCGCCTTTCTCGAAGATCGCTGCCATAATGTTTTGCTGAAATGAATTATTACGAAATTTCGAATCGAAAGTTTTGATTTCACTTTGTCGATTAGATTGAAAATAATACTTTAAGCATATAATAGTAAGAAATGTGAGAATCAGTAGTAACAGATGATTGAAAAAAAGGTCAGACTGGCTGTTACTATTTAGTCTCCGTTGGCATGTGAATATATCTGTCTGTTTCTTCTATCTGAAAAAGTAGCTACAAAAAATTACGCATGCCGGTTGTTATTTCCGTATCCGAGACCTTCGAATAACACATATGATGCATGCTAGTTCAAAGACCTGTCTGTAAAATCTTATGAGGTCAATGCCTGCGACCTCTTACCGTTTCCAGTATAAGAACTATATATGCGTAGGTAGTGCACTATATAGTGTTTATTTCGCATGACGCAAAAAAGAAAAGAACTCCAATCGCTCTAACTGTCGACATAAAAAAAATCCTTTAGCGCTCAAGAGGCCAGAGAACCGCTGATCAAACACAGCGCGGGAACAGCGCATCATCCATCAAGATCATCGACTCGCAGAGACACGCGCACGCCTACCAGGATTTACGGACCGGTAAATATCTGTTTATCTCGAAATTAGCCGAAATCATCTCTCTTTCTCCCCTAACCCCGCTGTTCCCCATAGCAGAGAGAGAGACTATCGTTTTACACTTTTGCAGGAAGCCGTGTGTATAGCGATAGAGCGTGATGCAAACGAGCGAGCGCATCGTTCGCAGCCTCAGCGGCGCCTGGCAAGTGCGGGAAGAAGAAACTGATGCTCGGCTGCGGCATCCGGCTTCCGCACCGCTCCAGGATTTACGGGCCCTCCTCCTATTGATTCCCGATTATGACGGATGCAACCACAGGCTCGAGCTCTTCGCCCACTCGGTGCGCCACGTCGCCTCAAGCTTACCCAGCGCCGATGAACACACGCTACTCCTCGCCCTGGGTGGCAAACTCCACGGCCGTGCTTACGCCTACTTCGAGTACAGGCTGCACCGGTTTCACAGCGTCGACGAGTTCCTCGGCGACCTTTACTCCTACTTCAGCGGCCTGGGTAGTGAGCTCTGGCTCCTGGACGAGTTGCACACAGTGCGTCAGCACGGCGACGAGACAGTAGCGGAGTTCGCTACGCGAGTGGATCAACTCGCTGGGCAGATATGCGCTATTTACGACGCGCAGCAGGAGGTGGAGGCGGCAGCGGAAGCAGACGGGAGCAGTAACGAGGCGCGCGAGGCGAATAAAAAGCTCGTCAGGGACGTGGCGCTCGCGAGCTTCCGCCGTGGGCTGAGGAGCACCGAGCTCGAGATGCGCGTCGGCGTGTGCCAGCCTCAGAAGCTCGAGGAGGCGATCAGACTCGCGATTGCCGGCGAGAACGAGCTGCGATTCAGGGAGAAATTACTCATGGTTGCGTGCCGCCGATCGACCAACGACTCGAGTGCCACGAAGAAAAGGCGGTATCGATGAGAAACTCCTTTTTTTTCCTTTATTTTTTGGACATTGTTGTAATAATAACTCATCTCATGTGAATGTAATGATTTATAATATTGCGATAATTATGTTGCTATTGGATAAAGTTTCTTAACGATGATTATACTTGGTTTACTTTGTATAAAGAAAAGGTGAAAAGTTCCTACGAAGGATAATGTGCTATCGCGCTAATGTCTGCGAAACATTTCTTCTCATTGTATATAAATATAATTTTCCATTTAGCATCTAATTGCCACCTTGTTAAGCATTGTTTAAGTATCTCGACGCATTGTGAAAGACAATCGAGCTTATTATAATAATCCTTAGCATAATAAAGTATTTAATCTAATAAAACCGAAGATCACATGTATCGTGAGATAATTCCAAATTTCCCCAATTAACATTTTCCCCTCTCCATATAAAGCAGAGAATCCCACTCCGAAACCAACCTGCAGATGTTACATCGAGGGCAATTATTCCTCGGCTCCCTGGGAAATTATTTCGAAAAGTATCGAAATTGCAATGAAATACACATTTATATCCGGCCCCCCTTTAAATTCACACTCGGCAAGATCGGCAGAGCGGGTCAGTGGGTGCAGCAGCTTTACCGAGAGAACTGTGCGCGTCCCCGGAAACTTTTCCTCCCTCGCGCAGTGCGTCACGAATGTAAATTCGCGTCATCGATCCTCGCGCGCGAGCGAGCGGCGAAGTTTGCTCGCGGGGAACCGCCCGCGGTATTATCGCGCCCAGCCGAAGAGTGAACTCCTTGCCTATGCGCTCGCTCCCCTGGCCGTCGTTTCACACCGAGCGAACTCGCGATAATGCTTGGAATAGAGGGGGGGACCGGGAGAAAGGGGAAGAGTTACGCCTTCTTTTATGGGCCGCACGAATCATTCTCGAATTCAAGTGATTTCCGCTCTGCTATTCGACGATTCTACCTCTCGGTCCTCTCTGGCCGAGCGCTCGCGCGCGCGTATATCATTTTTATGAGATTAAATGCTAGGAGAGCGAGAGGAGTTTTAATTAATTTATTCGGGACTGTATTGGGGCTCTATTCAAATGGATTCTGAAATGAGGGTTGAAAAAGTTTTTTAGGAGGGCTTTTCTTTTCAAATCATTGCGCTTGATATTTCGTCGCGGTAGAAAAAATTTATTGACTTTCGTTTTTATCAGAGATTAACACATTAGCTTATTTATATGAGTATTTAAAAGATATTAAAGTTGATAATATTTTTGGTTAGGAAATGGTTAATAGAAGGCTTGCTACTACAATGAGAAGTGAGAGAAAGAATCAAACGGAAAAATTACTGTTATATCATTTGTATCCCTTGAAACAACACTAATAAACGAATTAAATACCAATAATTCGTGTTTCACTATCCAGAAATCAGCTATTTTTACTAAACATCATTGACTAACTTCCTGGCCATTTTTCGATAGAGAAATCACCACGAGGCTTATATTAAAACTAAAATAGTCGCGGCAGCTTTAATTACTTTTACAATGAGTTTTCATCTGTAATTAATAAATTCCACTTCATTACACTCATCAATAAATCAATCAACAATTGTCAAACTTAAAATTAATTAAAATTTCAATACTCCGCGCGCGACGACTATTAACGGCACCTGCTATCCGATAAACAATGACCCATTAATCATCATTATCGGGGTAATTGCGCAACACAGTAACGACACTACCTTGAAATCTCTGCCGCGCTTTAAATAATGCCATAAAAGTCTCACTATATACACACGCATTCGCTCGGCGGGCGTAGGCAAACAGCGTAATATGAAAAATAATTTCACGGGCACACACATAATCCCCGCCCTCGTTGCTCGAGCGCATCATGAATAAACAAGGGAAAAAATGAAGCAATGAATAGGAAAGTGGCCTCCGCACGGCCACAAGAGACAACGAGTATAGGAGAATTTTATCAAGTGGCTTGGTGTTTTCGCGGTATCGGCCGAGTGGGCTGCTTTTCCCTTCCCCTCCTCCCTATGAAATACATATACAGCGCTTGCGCACACCGAGCGTCGAGGGTGACGTCGAGGATGTTTACACGGGAGATGACGATAATGATACAGTAATGTATCCACTCGAGAAGCACGCGCGCGTGTGCACACTAGACCTTAAAGCGCGCGCCTCTCGTGAGAATCGCGCGCTTGCGCGTTAAAAGGACGTCAACTTTGCTAGCGTACATATACATATACATTCGCGTGTAAAACTCTCTAGCTCGACGGCGTGTACAGCTCGCGCGTGATGGATGTTCTTACCGACTCGTTTGATGCATAAAACAACAGAGACGCGTACAGGCCAAGAGAGGACACTGAGAGCGAGAGAGCCCAATGTGCCTCTGTACCGTATATATATACGAGTAAACAATTTGGGATGTCGCGTATATATGCGCAATACTCGCGTCGCCGCGGCAGTAGTATTTTCTAAGAGTTTGCAGACAATTACAGGAGTGTTTGCCTTGCCATAACGGCGACTAACTGATTTCGCCGAGTGGCCACTCGCTCCTCACAACACCACATACACTCACGCATATACATATATGCGCGTGTAACTGAATTTATTAAGCGTCGTTGCGCTGCCAAGTATTTCATTAGCCGGGGCAATGTTGATTTACTCAGGCGAGCCGTAAATCACGCGGAAAGGAGGTCAATGTTCACGGTTTTTGTCTTAGCGTGCGCTGAGCGCGAGAAACCGTGGCAGAGCGGCGGCCGCCGCTCGGGGAGAATATATAATATAAGGTAATTGGATAATGCCACTTCTCGCTCGATCGTTATGTTTTTAAGCTCGCGAATTAGCCCTTTTTTATATACACACATTTTTATATAGAGGGCAATTTATCTTGATATATTATCCGTCGCCTAAATAAACTTTTATAAACAATGTTTATCCAGCTCACACGAGGGATAATCGTGCGCGGCGAATTTTTCGCGGCGTGTATATATATATATCGTATAAATCCCGCAATACCGCGCGCGTTATATATACGTCGTCAAAAAGCCATTTGAATGACGACGACGGCGACGACATTGCGGAAAAATGAGTTTTCACCGTTAAAAAATTTGCAAGGCCCGTAAAAGCACCCACCGACGCCGCGGCCTTTTATACAGGTTGCGGCGGCACAGGTCTATACTCCGCGGGCTAGAAACGAGTGAGATATAACCGTCGGCTCGTTTCCAGGAGAGAGGATAGAGAGTCTAGGAGAGAAAGGCGCGCGCAGTCGCGGAATATAGCCCTGCGGGCAGCGTCGCCGGCGCGGCGTCGGGCATTAAAAGGCCCGAGCTCTTTTTCACGAGCGTCGCGCGCGCGTCTTATCGCTCCTTCCCTCCCTCCCACTCTCTCTCTCTCTCTCTTGAGCTGCCTCGGCCGCGACCTTCCGCAACACGACATCAAAGCGGGATGCAGCAGGGGGACGGGTGAAAAAACCGGTGGCGAGCAGCTCGTATAAGCCTGAATTCTTATGCGGACCGGCTCTCACACACACATACACGCGCCGGCCACGCGACACTGGCGCAGAGATAGTCGCGTTTGATAGGGCGCGCGAGCGAGCGGAGGGGAATCGAGGTCGGAGGTGAAACGGCGATCCGAATGGCTCTAACGAATCTTGATTAGGCGGCCCCGGGAATGCGCGCGTGGTGCTGTACGGTTAGGTCGCGCTCGCTCTCTCTCTCTCAACGGGAACGATTCCCTTTTTTTCTGAGCTATGCCGCCGCCGCCGCTATAGAGCGTGGGGGTTCTTTGCTGCCTTCAGTATTTCACGTCGACTTATGTGCGCGTGCCCGACAGAGGCCCGCGAGAGCTGATAGTGTCCGCTTAAGTTATTAATTTATGGCAGTTTTTTCGAGGAATCGCCGCGGCCGCTATACGAGAGAGAGAGTCGTACACTAAATTTTCGCGCGCGATGCATCAAGCGTGCAAGAGCGGGAATTACTTAGATTCAACGTTTTTCGTGCGCGGCCGGTAAATCACGAGCGGAGCCCCCGTTGTTTGTTTATTTATAACTTTCGAGATTTTTGACAGCTCCTGTGTGCGTGTGGTTGTGTGTGTGGGTGTATAGTTTCGGGGTCGCGCGCTTATACTGACCGATTCTGATTTATGATAAGTATAATACGCGTGTATAACCGTTTCGGAAAATATATCCTTATAATACTTAAAATAACAGCCCCTTTTTTTCTATATAACAACAATACCCCGAGAAGACGTTGGAAAACTTTCCTACATAAATAGCCGAGATTTATCAGAAACTAACACAGTTCCCACTGCGAATCGAAAGTCCTCAATCTCCCGGCGACCGCGATGAAAAAAAAGACCCAACACACCTTCGAACGTCTTTTCGCGGACTTTTCAGGGCACCTTATTATTCTCCGTGCTGAATGCAGTTTCGAAAGACGATAAAAGCGCGCGGCGCGTAGAATTGCGAATCCAGCATAATAATCAGCGCGGCTCGTCCGCGTTCTCGCGTTATATTCACCGTCGCCGGAAGATCGCTCTGCAATTGAAAAACTTCTATATCCATTAGCAGCAAAGTTCGACTCTTGCGCCAACTCTCTATATACGCGCGTTATAAATAGAACCCCCCAACCGCTACCGCACCGGGATGGTTTTTCGTATATGCGGGTGTACCCATATACCCCAGCGCTAATTTTATCGCGCGTCGTGGCTGATACCCGGCGCCGAATGGTGATTCCATGCACGATCGGTATATAGATATAGGAGCGGGCGCTGCTCGCGATATACGCGGCACACAAAACGACGTCGTTCCGCGGAGCGCCGAGTGAGAATCGCAATCGCCTCGCTGAATTTATCGGCACGACGCGCTCGCTCGCTCGCCGGCCGGCCTGCTGCTGCTGCTGACGCATCGCGCGTGTATTCGCGTTTTGCTGCGGCGGCAAACAGCTACGCGATGAATATGGATGCGTCGTGCCGCGCGACGCGCTCTTTTTACAGTAGTGCTAAAGTCGGAGAGAGGGTAAAGAGTTATACGAACGCAGGGGAGGATGGAAGCACGCCGCACTGTGCTTTTAACAAAAGCACGCCGAGTTTTCTTTCCATCAGCCGGCCGATTTGTATTTTAAATAGATATATATATGGGGTGGCTGGGGATTACTGTCTTTGTTCATTATACAGAGAGAGGGGAGGGGGAACCCCGGGTTTTCATTAGCCGACTCGCGGGCTCGTGCTGGATGCACAGGAGAGCAATTTCGCGACGCGCCGACGATGGAAAGAAAATAGAGGACGAGCTGCTGTCGTCGTTCTGCATGCGTTAAGCGGGGAATGGTAGGCTCTAGCTGGTCCTGCGAGAAATTTCCGGTTCGTGCGTCAATATTGTTGTTAAGTCTCGCGCTTTTATGAAATGTGTATGTTATTTGTCGAGTTCTTGTACAGAACCGTCATAAAATTATAACTGTACTAGTACGGATGCCCGACGAAACAAACCTGAAAACGAATGAAATGATAAATCTACCACTTATTATCCTTACCATTATTAAATTATTTCGAAATGTTCCGTATCATGTGAAGAGCACGCATATCCAGTTCTTTTATTCATAGCTTTTAAGAGCGTACTCATTTTTCTTTTGTAATGGACGAAATTTTTTTCGCGTGGATAAGGATAGATTGTTTTTTAATGTATGCTTATAATACGTTTTTGTTAACATTGTCTTGAAAATTAAAAAAAATCTTTTTTACAATGAATTAGCCGAAATAACTAAACGTCAAAAAGTCTTTATACAATTTGGCTTCCTATGAAGTCAATATCACTTTTCAGGTGTCCGCAATTTTTTTCTAAATATATAACTATACGTTGATGAAATTTTCCGGTTAAGTTTGCCGAATTACCTCGAGATACCTTATTTACGGTACCTATACACGGTGTGTGTGCGTGTATGTGTGAGTATGCGGGCAAATATACCACTCGAATCTAACCTCGAATCAGCGAACGATAATAATTTCGTTCTCGGAACACAAAGCAAGGACAAAGCTCGGTCCTATATTCCGCTCTTTCGCGTGCTCCCGCAAAAAGCGAACAAATCCTCGACTGCTATACCGCCGCCATCCAGTCGTCGTCCAGGCTCGGTAACGCGTGATCAGAGCGCAAGGATATACAGCGAGTGAGAGAGACCGAGCTAGAGCTGGCGAGCGTGTCTATCGGCAATATCGAGCGCGGCATCTAGAATTATAAATTAGTGCAGCCGCGGCAGTGGTAGCAACGTCGCCGACGACAGCTACGACTACGACCAAGGCTGTAGTTGGCGCGGGATCGTTAATGTCGATTGATTTAACTACGCTAAGCGTGAGTGTAGGAGAGGAGAGAGAGCGAGAGGCAGAAAGAGAGAGCGAGAGAGAGCGACAGAGACAGAGAGAACGTTACGAGCCGCTCGCTCGCAGGACGATGAATATGGATACGAGCTCTCGCGCTCCTCTGCGGATCCTGTTTTGCGGGACATCGGTCTGTCACGCGAGGCCGAGTTACGAGTGTTTCCGATGATAACCCCGTTAAGCGCGAGCATTGCCCGCGCACCGGAAGGGAGAGAGCGAGATAGAGATAGACAGAGCACGAGTGCAAGCACGCAACTCTGGGACAGACACGTTATATGTATATATACAGCGAAAACACTGCTGCTGGTTACATCACGTAGAGGCGTGCACGCGCGTCGGTGATGTTTGTAAAATCGACGCGAGCTTTGGCCAGCCCTCCGATGACGTCAGATATACATATATCATCACAGGCGAAAAAGAGTCGTGCTCGTGACCATTTGATACACGATGGGTTATTAACCCGATGGAAATCGCAGGGAAGCATATGTGTATTGCCGGCTGTGGCGAATGAATCAAGCGCGAGGTCCCCCATTTCACCGGCCGGAAAGCCCTGCAAGTGCGATCGTTTAACTTGCGCGGAGTGGCAAATAGGACAGATCCTAGATCTCATCTGCGAGATATAATTGCTCGACGCAGCGTTGTGGCTTTTGATTGGAAAGTGTTTGCTGGCGTGGTTTCGTGAGACGAAAATTATCGCAGGCAGTTGTAAGGGTGCGGTTGTTAGGGTGATTTCTTCAGTTTGGGATCGTTATAAAAAGAACCAGCGCGTATAGCTTCAACCGAAGTACCGCAGCACGGAACTGGGAACTCCCACACAAGTGCTGTCTGGTATTACAGGCGTAAACTTCATCAGAGCTTTCAATTTATTTATACTGCAAATAATGGTACATTTCTAACGTATACATGTTCTTATTACGAATTTTTATGGGAATTTTTCGGTATTATTCGTCATGTTTGTCTTTCTTGTATGATTAAGAACATCTTTCACAGAACACATTGTTGAACCATTGCTTTTAGTTGATATATAGAGTTGAGATTCGATTTGAGATAACTGAAATGATTTTAGTGTAGTTCTTTTTTTTTAGGACTAGTGAAGAAGGTACAAGAAAAGGCGATATATAATTGTTTAAAGGCGACACTTTTATGTTTACACTATATATTTAAAATTTCTATATATACGGTAATAACGTATAAGTAAAAATTCACTGCGAAGAGTATGCCCTCGCAGTCACGTCTACTATATAAGGCTGGCCTTTTCTAGTTCTCAATGTCTATTGTATGATGTTATGTATAATGTTTTGGGTGCTGACAATTCTAGTCTAGATTTTCTTAATAATGTGACAATGAATTCGGAATAACCATGTGCATTTAATTAAAAGATTTTTAGAAACTTTTGTCAATATATGGAAAAGTAGATTAATCTATTAATTTTTACGAGAATGAATATACAAATGAAATATAAAAATCTTTTAATCTCCAAAGTAACTATTTGAATAAAAAAAAAAAATATGTAAATACAATATGTATTTTATTCGTTTCATTTTTACTATTTACTTACAGTATTTGATTACGAGTGCAAAGATATTTACCATACAATTCAAATCGTTATATTTACAAAAGAATAATCATCGGTGCTGCAATAAAAGTACCTAATTAAAAACAAACGCGCGCACGCCGTCCAACAGGGAATACCCCGCGGTTCTATCGGAGACCACAAAAATATTTTTTCATCTCCGACATTTTAATCGTCGGTTACGTATGCGTGAGAGATTTGCATGTATTATCAAAAAAGAGCGCACGAGAGAGCAAGAACGAGGGGGAAAAAAAGAGAGATCAATTTTTATGGTCGCGGGGGATTTCGGGTATTACGGACAAAAAGGCCGATACATTGAAATCTGCGCGCACCGCCCGACCAGTTGAAAATTCATTCCGAAGGAAAGGGATATATAGAGGGACAGAGAGAGAGAGAGGGAGAGAGATAGTGAGATATAGAGAAAAAATTGCCGATCCACGCACATTCGCCAGCAATATTACCACAACATCGCGCAATTCTACTCGCCTCCCTGTCGCGCTACTTATATATATATACGCGCCACGATCGCACACAGACGAGCGTAGAAAAAAAACAAGGGGGCGGAAATACGTTGACGTCGATATGGCATGAGGCAATAGTGGCCGTGTATAGAGCGCTTGTGCTCGCGGTATATGTACGCACTCGCTATACGCTGCAGCACCAAGTCACGTCTTCGTTCTACATATCGGCGGCGTATAATACCGTTGGCTATACGGCCTTATACCTAATTTTCTCCATGGCTCGCATAATAAATGCGGCCAAGTGCGATCGTCGCGCGTGCCGACCTTGTTCCTCAAATAAAATCCACGTGTGCATGTGTACACGAAGCCCATACCCGAACGGCGGCCAGGCAGGAAGGGAAAAAGAAACGGGTTTCGCAGGTGGCTGTTACGTCAGGGATGCGCAAGCGGAAGGAAGGTAGCGGAAAGAAGAGCAAAAGAAATATATATATAGGTACCGGAGGAGGCCTTGAAGCGCGCGCACGCGTCGGTGATTCGAGTCGCGTGGCCAAACGGGTTTGGCGCAAAGAAAGCGGCGCCGCCGCTCGGTCCCCCCCTCTACCCGATACTTATTAATGATCTCATCGAGGCCTATATGAGCGCATATCCTGCGCTCGTGTTGCGCGATTTACGATGAAAAACAAATGGGGACACTGGTTTCTGTTATCGACATAAATTTCATTTCCTCGTATATTTGTATGTGTGCTGCGTTATCTCTGCCTTTCTTTTTAATGAATTTATGTTTCGTCTCTTTCTGTTTCAGGTATATAGACATATACACGCTCCTCGTGAGATATATTAATTGACCGATCCCGACATATGTTAATCTGGTAAGTCGGAAAATTGATTTATACAGTAAACACACTAGCTAGTCTAGTCTTCTTCTTCTTCGTCTTCTCCTCCTTCCGCGTGTAAGATAAACACTGATAATTTAATGCGAAAGTAGGCTACTCTATTTACGGCTACCGCCACGGAATGTCCCCGACTGCGTGTGCGGCACCATAACTGCGCACGCACGTTAATCGCGTTTTATGAGCTATTTAGTATTCCGAACTTTTCTCCCAAACTATATCTCGCTCTCATAAGGCTTTCGACCCGACGCCGTTATACAGTTAAGTGTAGCTGCACAAGCGCACAAAAAGAAAGAAAGCAATTTGCGCGGTTAATGCGATTTTTCCGAATTGACACTGCGCGTGTAAATCAAGTGGCACGCGCGAATTCCCGCTGGAAAAATGTCGCCGGCATTCGTGTAGAAAAAATATTCCGGACGCTTTCAATTTCTTCTCGCATACCTTGCGAGAAGAGATATTTCCCGGAGTAATTTATGGCCGATACAGCGCCGGCTTTGCGGCCCGATACGATCACAGCCCGCGCCAAGAGAGAGAAAGAAAATTCGAACATCACGATAATCCCGGCGAATCCGTTTAAAGGCCCTGATCGCTCGAATTCCGGTGCCACGAGCAGGCGCGAGTGATTGTTTTCCCTTTGAATTCGTCAGCTCTCGGAGAAAAACAAAGGGAAGAAAGAGGGGAGGGGAAGTGAGAAAGAGCTAACGGATTTCATTCTCGCGTGCGATATTAAATTGTTCCCTATAATGAACGGCTATTAATTAACCGGACGAAGACGCTGTCGAGCATCCATCTTCGGGAATTCCTCGCGCCTCGTGAGAAATATATATATAAAGGCCGCGGGCTTTATGGCTATCCTACAGCGGGATCGCGCAAGAACTTTTGCGCGCAGGAAAACAGAGGATAGATGGGAGAAGAGAGAGAGAGACCCAGTTAACCCAGTTAGAATCTTTTTTTCTCATTCCGCGAATCCGATTACAAGCCGGTAGGCAGCAACCGTTAATCAAGCGCGCGCCGTATAGGAGGCAAGGGTATTGATTAAACATTCTTCTTTCGTTATTTCAGCGCGGAAAATGCGCCTAAATTGCACCCCTCGTGGAGCGCTGACCCGTAATGTGTATCACTAAGAGCGCATCGGGCCATTACACCGATGCACGCAATCGTTCGGTCTATAATACGAAGATGTAGAGAGCACAGCTCACTCAAATATTTGCCCGCGCACAAAGTCCGATGAACGGCCGTTTGCGTGGCCGTCATTATTCTCGCGAGCAAAAGAAAAATATACCAGAATTGGAAATCGAGACGCCGGGGAGAAAGATTTAATAAGCTCCATCGCTAGCCGTTATTAGCCTTTCACAGAGGGCCTTTTGACGCTGGATATCGAATGAATAAGCGCGGGGGCGTTAGAGGTGGAAAAAAAGCCTTCGGCTGCGCGCATATATATTTGCACAATACTCGCGTTGCAGATTGTGCGCGCACACTCGTGGCAGGTATATATAACCACGGGACTTTATGTTCTCACAATGCATTCCGGGAGGGGACGCTTAAATAAAAGGCGTCCCTCTCCTACAATAATTTGAAAGAGGGCATTATCATTCAGCTACCGTATGAATTTTCTACGAATTGCCGCGCAACGGTTCCCCTGGCTTTTGCTTCTCGCACGCAGCGAGTAGCGCAATTCTCTGTGTGTATGTGTGTGTGTATAACTGGGCGTGTGTGTGAGAGAGACACGGGAGAAAGGGCCTTATACGCGGGAGTCAGTGGGTCGCGCCATATTTTTCCGCGATAAGCGATAAGCTTTTATCCGCGCCGTTGATGGAGTGTATCGCGCGCCGGCGGTGAACGGTAGTTTCGCGCGAGAAGCTTCTCTCCGCGCACGCCGGGACCTACCGCCAAGAGCGGGAATAAGAGCCATCGCTGCGACGTCTTTATTCCGACCCACTACAACGAGAGAGAGAGAGAAAGAAGTGATACGAAAGAGAGAAAGAGAGAGAGTCGCTCTTCTCATCCGTACGATTTTAACTTTGCCGCTCCCTCTTGCCGTCTAAATGTAATATATCGGAACTCACTATTTCAGTAGTTGCATGTCGTCCGCGGCTGAGATATTGCATATGTATATGAGTATCCACTATTTCAGTAGCATATACTCGGTCTTCAAAATAACGAAATTTCAGTTTCACTATCAAGAACTTATAATCAATGGGCACTGTTGAAATAGTAATGAAGGACTTTGACTATCTATTGGCTCTTTTTTATCCTGCAATTTAGACCTTGTAAAGAATAAGCGGTAATAAGTGTTTATCGTTTGTTTTCGAGCGAAACTTTCATTTGATTAAAATGGACGTATTTTTTTTCTTTTTTTTACACATGCGTTTCGCAGAGTAAAATATTATGTTTTAACGCGCGCTTCTATATGTACGTGAATTCAATAAAACCGACGAATAAATATTTGTTTAGCTTGTGTCAGCTTTGCTTCCAGGAATCGTTCATTTTAATGTACTCCCTCAAACATCTGTTCACGCGATAGAAATATGCCGGACGGTGGATATGATGCTTTTCCCCGAATAACAAAAAATGCTTTGATAATTTTAAACAAAAAGAACGAAAAAATTTAATAAACTGTTAAATGATGAATTTTTATAATCGTCAAAGGATACTTATACTGATAGAAGTATTCATTTGTAGCAAATGAATATATTCATTTAGAATCTAAAAACATGTGTATTCAAATTAAAAACGTAAATGTATCACACGTCAAGTCACCATGTCAAAAACAGAATTTGATAAAAAAGATACGTCAATAAAACGCGCGTTCTCTCCCTCTGCCTTGATATTTTTCGAAAAAACACGGGCTCTAAAATACTCCGGAGCGCTTGTATATCCCTTAACTTCCTAAGTGCGTCTAAATTCTTGACATATTTCGCCCTCTCTATCTCCGCTCTTACGCCACTAACCTACATAAACATCGAGTTACTTCGCCGTATTACTTTTCCATAATCTCGAAGTAGCAATATTTATTTTGCTACACACACCGTATGCTCTCTCCTTCGGAAAATTGAACTGCCTCGAGAGTGGGTTTCTTTGTAGGCAAGTGCGCACGCGCGCAAGAGGGGGAACGAGTGAAATAGAGAAAAGTCGGCTGTATGACGAGAGCGATATAGGTGTCGCGTAATGCCTCATCTCTTATCGTAAACAGTCGCGGCAGCGCTCTTCGAGAGAGAGAGGTCGTTGCTCCCCTACTACTTCGTGTCGGCAAAAGCTCGTGAGTCGCAAATCCTTGGCTGATGCCTCTCCTCGACATCTACCAGAGACAGAGCGAGCAGCGAGCGCGACGTCGCGGACGAGCTTGAAAAGTCGTTAATCACGCTGGGATTCGGTATCGAGTTTCACCTCCCCTCCACTCCAGCGAGCTAGGCGCCAAGCGTTTATGCTCCGCGCGAAGGGGCACAGCGAGAACCTCTGTAAATTCTCACCTGCTATATGACGTACCCGATCACGTAAGAACGGGTGGGAGGAGGGATCTTGTTAAGTGTCGGCCAATATTGCCACGTAGAGTCGTTGCGATTTTTAATTGGCCTCTTCGTTCAGCCTTTCTGTTTTAACGAGCCGCGCGCGCGCGCACTCTGGAAAAGCGAATTCCCGGGAAGGGGAAAGTTCGCTTGTTTGCGCTCGTGGGGGGCTTTGAAAAATACGGTATATACGCTGCTTCTCTCTCTCTCTCACTAACTCTCCCCCTCCTATACGAGAGAAATAAGGGAGAAAAAAATTAATAAATTCCACTGCAGTAATACACGCGTTGCCTGAGCTCTGGATTTATATATGCCAGGAAAATTCTGTTTACTCGACGCCCACGTCGATAAATGCAAATTTGCCTCGCGCGAAAATGCAGAAGAAGAAGACGAAGAAAAAAAAGCAGAAGAAGAAGGTTGAGAAAATAGACGGTCGCAAAGTAGAATTACGAAGAACTTAGTTGGTTTATATTGCACATAAACTTCTTTGCCCGTATAAGATAAAAAACAAATGCGTGGATGAAGAGCGCATAATCGGATATTTATTGGCTGCTTAAGTATGTTGTGGCAGAAGAGATCGATTGGGATACGAGCAAAAAAATCGGCTAATAAGGCCTTTTTTGCTTGCAACCATGAAGGATTGCGTCAATCGTTAAAGCTAATAGCTGTCCTTACTTTACAGGCATAACATCGTCAAACTAGACGTGCTCTTAACACATTAGCGGTCCCTTAACATGTAGGTACAGAACCGTCGCCGCAGCGCTAAACTTAGTAACATCTCCAATACAAATCCCCCAGCCGTTTGAGTTCATTAAAAAGTCCCCGTGAATTCCCACCGATTCAATTAATTTAGCGCGCCTGGAGAGAGAGAGAAAGAGCGAAATACTGGCGGACTAGCAATTACTGTCAAAGGAATAATCACGACACGGTGTGCAATCATCGAAATCGATTAAAGACTCATTACGGACGCTTGGATTACGCATCACGTTTCTCTCGTTCGAACGCGGCTTACGTTAACAATCGCGATTAATTCCGTCTATTAGCAAGGGCCAGAAACGGCAGGCGCGAGCTATAGACAGCGACGGCGGCAAGAGAGAGAGAAAGAGAGAGAGAGAGGGAGGGAGAGAGTCGATATTATACATCGAATTTGCGAGTCACGTACGCTATCGCAATCTCGGGGGAACCTGGGAATGCCTGCCACGCGCGCACGCCTGTGCCGTAGGGGCAGGTCAAGAATGCCTCCTCCTCCTCTTCCTCTTCTTCTTCAGCTTCCTCCACCTCAGAACTTGCCTCTCGCACGCGAGGATCAAAGTTTAACAAAAATCCCCGGGGTCGATAATCGCCGCCGCAGAGACGCCGAGAGGGAGGAATGGACGAGAAAGAGAGAAATAACGAGGGGTTAATACACACTAGAGAGCGAGGAACTGAGCGAAAACTGTCGCGCCGTGCTCCGCGTGTTTAATGAAGCGGCCGGGCAATAAGGCGAACGAGAATCGTTATTAGAATCGGATACGATGAAAAAAAAACTAAGTAGATTGATTGACAGGTCTTATTAATCTCGAGTATTAGCTGGAGCTTGATGGCAGGACGAGCTATCGAGCATGGGACATCAATCAAGATGCGCATGCAAGAGGGAGATCAATGGATCGCGGAGGCTCCAATTTCATTTTAGACGGCTGGGCTCTCTCTCTCGACATTGGAGGGATATATGTATACAGAAGCCAGTGTATATAGCAGCAGCAGGAGTATGTCCACGACCTCATCATCCAGTGGTGCTTTTCACCAGCGGGCCCTATAGAAAAGTGACTCGTAGTCGAGCTCGTATACTTGAAAATTATTAAGCTGCGCTTCGAATATATCCGCTTATACGATGCTCCCCAGATACACATTATCATCCACATACATATCACTAAAAAAAGCATTGACCGTACAGCAATACCAAGGCTACACAATACGGGGTGAGTCTGTGAGAAAAATACTGAAAGTCACGAGAGGCAAACATTAAGGTATATTTCCAAAATAAAGTATTGCTCTGGCAACCTAAACTCGGTATAACTGTGAGAGCAATACCAATGTTTGAAATTATGTTAAAAATAAATTTCCACACAAATACGTTTGACCGCTATTGCGTTTGACCACTAGTAGCTATATGCGTACCACAAGAAACATCGGATGTAAACCTGAATTTTTCCCTTTATTTATTCTGGAGGATTGAACTTACATCAAGTTATAAATCTCACTATGCATCATAAATCTATATCAATCTCCAGCATACTTGTTAAAGTTATCTTTCATCTGTCTAATCCTGACAGCACTTTTATTGCTGTGGGAGCAATAATATTGTTACCTGTACTCTTCATAGTATTCATTTGTAAGGTCAGAAAAAGAGCCAGGCGTTTGGTTTCGAGGTTGATCACCAAAACTCGACAGTAAGGCTAACGGTGGACAAAAAAGAACCCCTTATACATGAATCCGAATCTAACCTGTAAATTTGAATTAGTGAAATTTATTAAAAATCAGTTATAAGTAGACCAAATGAACAGCAATTTCAGTTGATTTTTAGCTTTCCCAGAACATTTCAGTTGCTTTGGCGTACGTATAACTGATTTTCAGATAATTTCACTGACTTAAATTTGAAATGTAGAGAGTAGGTGGACCGCTTGCGAGAGTACCTCACTTTCGCACTGCGCTGGGCATTCACCACCTAGCGGCCATCCGGGCAACGTACTTGTATACATATATAGGGCATCACAGACGTTGAGACGTAGCCCAGCGTTGCATCGTGAATTCCTTCCAGAGGCTTTCACGCGGACGGCACACGTGACCACTAAGCGTAATAACCTCCATGGCTCGCGGGCCACGTCGGCTATATGACCAGAGTTATCGAGCGACCGGGCGTGTGCAGCAGCAACAGCCCTCCTTGATGCCTCGGATGTGCGTGTGTGTGTATATATAAAGGGGTCCTTTTGAGATGCGCCGCGCAAAGTTCACACCGGCATTCGCGCGCGAGAGCTCTCTTTGACGCGATCCCGTGCTTAATTGTACACACACGTGGGCGCACGCGCACGCGTGTTGCCTGGTAATTGCGCTGCCAAGTTTGATGCAGCGGTGCAGGTGGCAGCGACGTCAACGTTTTTCGATAAGCAACGCGCACGCAGCACGTGCCACCAGGAGTATAATGTTAAAAGGTTCAATATCAAGAGCTAATTGAACGTTGATATACACAAGTCCCTCTCAACTGGCTTAACTGCGATTAAGGTTCATTAACGCCTATGTGAGCGAGCAAGCGAGCTCACGCCGGTCTTTCACATGCCCCTCGTGAGGGAACGAGGGAATTCAGGGGTTACGCACGTCCCGTGTGTGTATATGTATTTCCATGCTACGCGTAATTAAAACGGAGAGGTGTGCGTCGAGCAGCGAGCGCGTCTGCGTTTAAACGTCCGATCCTTTGAGAGCCAATTGATTTTACTTTCCGTGAATAGCCGCTCTATCTATGTGCCCGCAGGTCTCTCCATTCAGAATCCAGGCTAATGCTTATTAGCGAGCTGACCTTATGCCTCTATGGCTGCTGCAAAGAGAAAAGAGAGCCAGAGACGGATGCTTGAATAATTATCGCGAAAGAGAGCAAAAGAGGCAAAATGTCACTCGTACAGATATACGCGCGCAGGATGAAGAGCTATATCAAGTTACATCGCATATATTTCCAAGAACTTACCGCGCGCTTATCGCCATTGAGATCTGTGTCCGCTATTCGCTTCGGATCACAGGGGCAACGATTTTCCTTTTGCATTAGCGTCCTTTCGGTTAAGCGGACAAGATAATCCGGTGCGCACGCGCGGGCCTTTATAGGGCCGGCACAGATTCGAGAGACATCTTTCACCGGGGTATGAGGTTAAGGGGATTTTGAAGCGTGCTATACCAGTAGTAGTAGTAGTGGTAACAGAATAGTCGTCGTCGTCCACTGCGTTAATTTTCGCTTCAACTCATGGGCACGCTCGTCGTCGTTCTTCGGTGGCCCTCGTCGAACTCTTGTCCTCGTCGAGCCCTTTTGCCAGTAGGGGGGACAACTCCTTTGCCCTGGTTACATCTTTTACGAAAGGGTGGAGAAAAAAGAAAGTGGAGTGGGAAAAAGTACACGCGCACGGACGAAATGATCTTTTGATCCTCTTATTACGCTTTTACACGGCAGTCGTCTATTCCAGCGCCCTTTTTCCAACGATAATTACTTCCCCCTTTCATCCCCTCCGTTTCCGTTTGAAGAGCTCTCAGTCTCCGGAAGATTTATACATTCTCTCAGCGATTTTTCTGATACTGCAGGGAGTCAGAGAGGAGGAGAGAAAGAGAGAGAGAGAGAGAGAGAGAGAGAGAGAGAGAGAGAGAGAGAGAGAGAGAGAGAGAGAGGAGGAGGAAAGGGCTGGACGGCGACAACAAGTTTTCTGCGTGAAATTTCTCCTGCCCCTTTCATTCCCTGTTTCTTTATGCACTTATCAGAATGCAAGCATTTTAAATTTATAGAGCCATCGAAATATTTCATTCTTCTCTGGGCCACCCCGTTTCTCGTGGCAAAAAATATTTCAATAGAGTGAATATAGAAGAGAGAAAATTTTATCAGCGCAACTGAAAGCGCTCGCTCGTTTACATTGAAAATCCACTTCCCTTGACTTATTCAAACAGGCAATTTGTACGAAAAGTCATTTCACGCAGTCTTTGATTTAATACATCACAGAGAGTAATTTCTACTTCCCACATTTCATTCATCATCTTCCCATCAAAATGCGAAAAATTAAAAAAAGAAAAAAAAATAAGAAAAACTTTAAACCACAATAAATCAAAGAAAATAACTTGCGTTGTTAGCCCGCGCGTCACACCCAGAACCTCCCATAAAAATATAAATAGTTCCATTGAAAGGAAACTTAATTGAAAGATATATCCGTTCGCATGTATAATGCGCATTAAAATAAAGTATTTCCCGCGTCCGTCAAGACACCTCTTGCGACTTCTCAACGAGGGTGAGAGTTGGACAGGCTCGCGAGAGAGGGAGAGAGAGTTTCACGCCACGGCGAAGAAGAAGAAGAGTGAAAGAGAGAGAAGGGGGGATGGCTCGGTCTCGGACAGGCGAGCGCTGGCCGCGCGACAGGCTTAATAAATTACAATCGCCGTAATGACGTTCTCATAGCGAAGTGAGAGAAAATCACGTGCGATTAAATTATCTGTCATGTGTTTTTCAAACGAGCCGTGGCAGCGCGAGTGTGGCGTAAGTATACGCCTCATCCTCTCCCCGCCAGCATCATTGGGTCACTTATTAGCCACGACCTTATTAAGAGCGTCTCCTGCAATTAATCTTCGGCAATGCGAGAGTGTAGTGCCTATATATAAGTGGATGTGTGTATAATATATATGCCTGCCTGAGAAGGATCTCCTCAGTGTAATGAAGAATTCGAATAGGCAGATTTTCGAAATTGTTTTTTACTCTATGATTAACTCCTCTCCGTATAATGCTCATATTTTCAATTTGCATCACTCGTCATAACTCCCTCCCTCTCTCTTTCTCACCACCCATAATTCAACAAAGCTTCCTTGTGAAGGAAAATTTTCGAAAGCATTCCATCGCGAGCGTCCCGCGAAACGCATTAAAACGCATCTCGTCGGGGTCGGTTTCCCTTGCAAATGCAATTTATCAAAAGGATGAAATATAGACTCTTTCTCGGGTGCAGTTTTGGCTGCGGAGAGCTCGATCGTCTCCTCCAGCACGTCTCTCTCTCGTCCTCACTCAGAGAGAGAGAAAGAGAGAGAGAGATGAAATAAAAGGTAGAGAGAGAGAGAGAGCGACCGTCGGGGAACGTATCGCGCGTATCAAGAGCTCTGCCGCAGGAGCGCTGCTATTGCTGATGCTTCAGCTGCTATACCGCGGCGGGTGGATCGTGGATACCTTGGAGATTCGGAAATTGCAAAGCTCGGCGGGGGCGCGCGTGTCTGGCAACATATTAAATCGAGACTCGGGCGTCGATGTGCACAGCAGCAGCAGCCCCCGCGCGCCCACGCTCTGCATCCAATCCTCGCGGGAGGGCCCCCCAGTCGTTTCCAGCATTTAGAGTGCGCGCACCGCGGCCCAGAGCGCCGTGTTTTAGGATGCGCGAGTGGAGCGACAAAGCCCATATCCCAGGTGATGCGACGAACCGTCGCTTGGTCGCCGCCGCCGCCGCCCGCCGCCGCTCAGGGATGCATCCTCATGGCTATGTATGTGTGTGTATATATACAGAGAGAGACAGGTCGTCGAAGAACAATAGGATTACGGTTATTTTTCAAGCAACCACTACTGCTGACCGGAGCTATTGCACCAGACGCAATTCATTACGCTAGTCGAAGAGGAGGAGGAGGAGGAGGAGAGTTAGCGCCCGCCTGTGCGCGTAGACGTATAGTGTTGCAGAGAGAGAGAGAGAGAGGGGTTATGATTGATTGCCCAGCGCCGATCCGCAGAACTGGCACGTCCCATCTGTCACCAATAAATATCCAATTTCACGTTAGAATGATATATAAGATATTTTAACGGGCTGTTTTTATCGCTCGCTCGCGTTCTCGCGCCATCCCTGTAATGGGATCATTTATTAAGAAAATTGCCCGCGAGGATATTCGTTCCCTGTCCCCGCTCGCGCAGTTTGATGACGCGACAGCAGCAGCAGCAGCCGCCCCACGTGCGAAAGATAACGAATTTCGTCAGGCTGCGGCTTTCAGCGTATCAGGAATGTGCTAACGAATTCAGCGTGATTGAATCTTATGTTGTAGCCGCGGTACATCAGCAACAACAGCAGCAGCCTGAAGAGACCCCATCTATATAAGTCTCGCGTTATGGCTCCTCTTCTTTTAAGACGACGGCGGCAGCGACGTTTTATTATAGAAAAAGGAGAACGCGGGGGAGGAGCGCTCCCGTATATTTCGAGAAGAAACGAAAACTAATTGCTGCCGAGAAAGAGAGAGAGAGGTAGCAGATCTAGAAAATTTCAAAATGTCTCGCAATTTCTCTCTCTATCTTTACTTTTCTTATAAAGGGAGAAAAATCCCTTCGCCGAGCGTCGTAGTGTAGCTTCGAACGGAGAAAGAAAGTAATAACGTATAGTGAGTTGGGCGTAGCAGCAGAGCAGCAGTACCATAGCAGTACGAAAAAATAAAGAAATTCGAAAAACGCAGAGGGGGCGGGAACACGAGGAAGCGGGAACAGCAGCGTAAGTTGCAGTCGCGAAAAATATACTCGGAAAATTGCCGCAGTAGTCGAGCCACACGGGGGTTCCGCAGACCGGAGGTAAAGAAAATTCCGCAGCGAGGGGAGTTTGAAGAAGAGAGTAAGTATATATATATAGCGACGCGTACACTAGTACGCGACGGTGAATCCCGTGTACTTTACCAGCGCTGCAGCAGCAGCCCTCCCCATTACCGGGCGACGATGACTCGGCTTATAATACTCACAACCCGCCCTCACCGCGCGCGATGGATACACATTCAGCACCCGAGCATGATTAATTTCATTCGCAGCAGCAGCGTACCATACTCTTTCTCCCCCCTCCCATCGCAAAACTCTCTAGTGGAAAATCGCGCTCGCGCTAAGAAGGATCGACGCGAGTAATAAAAGACGCGCGCAATAAAAAAAAAGGGGAGCGGTGTAATACACACGGTGCAGCGGGCACAATTTCTCTCCTCTTATTTCGCGCCTCCGGTATGTTCTTGTTGCGCAAAAGGTATTACATATTCCCTTCGAGCTATACGAACGAGAGAAAAAGAGAAAGGGGAGATGATAACAGCGACGGAACATTCGAATCCGCAATCGGCTTGGCGAAGCGCCGGGGAAAAAGCAGCAGAAAGGTGTATATATAATGTAGAGAAAAAGGTATAATACCTATATATCGGCGAAAATAAATAAGCAGGCACTTTCCCATGGCTCGCGGTTGTGCCCCCATACCGTTATATTTACGCTGGGAGGCTGCGAGATTTACAATATCGGATCGGTTCTCGTTGACATGAGCACGTAACTATATTATAATGTCGCACGAAGGCGCGGGTAAGAACGAGGGAGTGCCGGGTATGTATATAAGAAAACTTAATAATGCGCCGCGTGCGCTGCGCTTGATACATTTATGCGTATGAAATGCGTCGATATCGCGAGGCTCTATTTTTTTCTTCTTTCCGCTCGCGCCGCGTTGCTCGATTATATGTATATAACGATGCTTTTATTAAAGTTGGATGTACTCGTGGCGGTTATACGTATAAATAGAGCATCGAGCGGAGCAAGTTTCATCAACTCAGGCCAAGGTTAATAACGCGGAATCGCATCTTCCTCGTATTACACAGAGCATATTACTTTTTAATTTCATTATTCTAAGAAGCTCGATTTTAAATTACAAACTGTATACCCTTCCTCTTCCATACACCCATCCACATGCACGCCTTTGAAGCTGCACGCTGCGGCATCGAAATGACAATTTTCTCGGGACTCGTGTATACACGCACACATCCTCCTCTTCTCTCGGCAGTCTGTGGCAACGCGCGCCTTTTATCCGTGAAATTAATGCGCATATTTTGGCGCGGCTGTACCCCCCTCCGGCTTCTAAAATGTATTTTTACGCGCGTGTAAATGCATTTCCATTCGCCAGCGGCTGCGTGGTGGCCGTGTGCGGCAATGTCGTGGCTTACACCCCCGCACACACACGCGCGCGCCCTCGTGAATATAGAAAGTGCGAGTGCAAGGAGGAGGAGCAGCAGCGGAGGGACGAATAAAATGTCACATGGGGATCGGGGGCCAAGCTCGCGCGTTAGAGACGCCCGATCCGGTAATGCAGCCGCGGCTCCTGCCAGGCTTGCTCTCTTTCTCCCTCAAGAGCAGCAGCGTGTAGTAGGTGAACCCAAGAGGAAGAGAGAAGCTCGATCTTTCTCTCCCATCCGTGAGATTTATATTTATGGTTCGTTCAGGAGGAAAAGAAAGAGGATAGTGTGTGTAAGGAAAGAAGGCGAGAGGAGAGAGAGAGAGAGAGAGGGAGGACGAAAGTCGCGGGGGTAGAGCGAAAGGGATGAGAGGCGGCAGCGCATCGAAGTGTGCTCCTGCACTCCTATCTGTGACGACGTCGACGACGACGGCAGCGTCGTCGTCGTTCGGCGACCCCGTTTCTTAAGTCTACTTAAGTCGAATCCCCATTGCTCTTTCGAGCCAGACTGCAGCGCGGAACAGCGAGCGCAAGAGAGAGAAACAGTGTATGTAGTGCGCCCACCAGCCCGCGCGCGTGCGGACCACACGTCCACTTCGAGATATATATCGTGTTACATATATATATGCGAGAGCTGAAGCATGCGTTCTATAATGCGATCGGGTAATTGAATGTGAGCGTGTATAAACACACCTCGAGCTAATTTTATTGTTTTAGCGGATTAGAGAGTGAGCGAGTTGGTTCAAAGTTCTATCTCTCTATCTCTCTGAATACAACGCAAACAGCTTGCACAAATATGAGCGCGAGTAGATATATATACGTGCCGGCTGCAGAGTCGTAGTCGCCTGATTAGGATACAAGTATATATGTTATTTGTCTTATTAACGCCGTAGGGGCTGGTGTGTATATTTATCGAGAGTCTGTCGATAAATCGATTTAATCCGTCGTATCTTACGTTAATAACGCCCATAAACATTCGAATTTGCAAGTTACATTCGCATTAAACGACGTTATTACGAGGCAATTCGCAGCGCGCGCTCGAATGCCGGTGTATATATATGTTAATCACTTCATCGTTTTTGGACGATTCCCACGGCATTTATCACACTACGACGCGCGCGTGCGCGTGTGTGTATGTGTATGTATAACTTTTAATAGTCCCTCAGCGCAGGCACGCGCGCGCGCCGCTATCGGCGCGGAGAAAAGTGACATCGGTGAATGAGCACGCTGTTCACGATGTATAATACGCTTAGGCGAACAATAAAGTAGAGACCCGATAGCGCGGAATCATTATATACACGCGGTGGGCAAAAGAGAGACACAAGAGAAATTCTATGAGGCAAATGTATATAGAAGAGAACGACGAGCCAAAAGAGTGGGGGCCCGGAGAGAGAGGGAGGTGTGTAGAGATTAAATGGTCCGAGAGAAGGAAAACGAAACTACTACTACTACTACTACTAGTACTCGGTGTAGCAAATGTATGCGCAGATAACGCGCAACGAGGTTGCAACCAGCAGACATTTGCCCCCCTCTTTCCTTGTGCTCTTCCTCCGTCTTTATTTCTCTTTAACGTTCTCTCTAGTCCTCACTCTCTCTCTCCCTCTCGATCGAAAGCATTAACGTACCGAGAGGAGCAGCCGGCCGGCTCTCTCGCGACGTTAGCACCCGTGTCCATCTACAGGCTACACGATGGATAATTCAGCGTCACTTAACCCTTCCACGAACTCCCTCTCTTCTCTTCCTCTCTTATGCGTTCGCAGACGAGCAGTCGCTGACGACGATGTGTATCGTCGAGAGGAGCAGCGGCGGGACACGCGAAAATAAAAAGATTCTATATACCTCCGACTCTATTAGAGGATACTCGACTGGCCAGCCTCTACGAGACAAAAACTCATCCGCCCCATGTATACAAGAAAATCTCGCGCTCTCGCGGGAGCTTCTCTCCGTATAAATCCGTAGCGCTAATGCATGCGTACACGCACGCACGGCATCACGCGCAATTATTTATGCGTACCGAATCGGAATAATGAGAGGGGAGGGGCCAGATTGATTGGTATTATAATCGAGTTGCAAATGGCTGCGTGCGCTGAGTGTGTGTTGATTGAGGCTTGACGAGCGCACACTCTATGCTCGATTTTTAGCGCTTGACCCGCGAACGAAATGCCCCCATGTCCTTATTGATGAATTTATTTTGCATTGTAACGATATTTTAACAACCGCTGATCGCCGCAGTTTGGAGCACGTATACAGTCGCTCTTTGCCCGCTTAATTTAACAGATAATCAGTGAGAGCATTTATCTTGCTGCCATTGTGAATGAAGATAATGTTTTTTATTTTAACTGTCATGGAAAAAGTGGCGCAGAGCTTGCTTACTTATTTGCCTCGAAGCGCAACCAATTTTCCGCCTGACACGCCTCGATCACAGATAAATTTTTGCCAAATCTCACGCGCAAATACACGACTCCTAACGAAATTCTACGGTTAATTAGACTGAGTACACAGGATGGCCTTCCGTTCTCTGGAAACTTACCAAACGCAGTGTTCTTCTCTCACGTCCCAGAACTGGATCTATACTTGTCTGTCGATTCGAAGCTGCTGCAGCTCCAGCCGAGAAGAAAACGTCATCTTATTCTTCGATTGTTTACTAACACTTATCAACTCACCGAATACACAATATCCGACCTTCAATGTAAAGCTCAACCTTTTGTCGCTGCTCAAAACACATAATTTGATCTGCTCGTCGGCGGGGAAAAACCAAATAAGAAACTGGTTTGCCATTTTTATCATCACCCTTAACCCTTTTCCTTGGTAAGCTCGCCTTATGCGCTATATACCTACGCTGCGCGCGCCAAGCAAGGAAGCAAACGACTAAGCGAAATACGCTCGAGAGATTTCGCTGGAAAATCTCCCTTTTACGCGTTTCCCACGTTTTCGATGCATGGCTGCTTTCTGCGAATACGTAAACGCTGCCGCTGCTCTTTGGCTTTTCATCTCTTGGCCTCGCGTTCGCGTATATCCTTTTCTTTTTTACAACGACGGTAAGCAAGCAAGGAAGCAAGCAGGCAAGCAAGTAGTTAGCGGTTAAGCAAAAGACAATTATTTACCTCCCTGCTTACGAGAATCTTTACTGCTCGTCACGAGAGCCGTATTAGTCGAATGGCGTGCAAGTTGCATGAAATGCGTAAACAGTTAACACCGCAGAAGCATCAATAAAATAATTCGCGCTTACTTTCGAAGTTTAAATTGCCGGGAATGATTCATGGCCGTCCGTAAATCATGCGATCATCTTCGTGCTTTGACGAGATTTGACGAGTACAGTTATAGACGATGATAGTATACACGCACTGCTGCTCATGCCTTATATAGTAACGATGCGTTCAAGAATATTGACAACCGACTATTAAAAAGTTCATCGCTAATTCGTATAAACTCATTTTCCATCGTCGTCTATTAACATTTCTTACATTCTTGCTCTCCGATACAAATTGCTCTTTAAATTGTAGACACACATATAAGAATCTTAAAGTTTTATTAAACCTTATCGATGATTATACGTATTCGCCTAACAGACGCACTCGTCTCTAATCTCGCGGAAAAAGTTATACTTCATATATAGCTGAATGTCGGGAGGGGGAGCAGCGTCGTGTCTCCCGATCAATCTGGTACGTCTCGTTCGCCATCGCAAGAGTGCTTTAGTTCGTCCGTTCCATGGAAAATCATGTAATTATTATACGCTCGAGATCGCTATCTTCTTATCTATCGGATGGATCGGCCTTATATATACCCGGCCGACCATTGACGTTGACTCGGCTCTTTCCTTTTCTCCCCCCCCCCTCCCTCCTTCTTAGACGACTCCTCCCTTTTCTTTGTTAAATCCTTACGTCCTTTGCAATCTCAGCGGATTTTTCATATAATCTCGCCGCCGACGTATAGGAGGGAGGGAAGGGGAAGAAGGGCAAACAAAAGGGACGCCGATGGGCTTTCATTAAATTAAAATATTTTTTTAATAACCTTCTTGGCGCTGATCGAACACAATACATCTTATTGGCAATTTCCACCCTCCCGATAAAAAGGCGAAAAATATAGGATCGTGATATTGCGGCGGCGATAGACCTTTCAGCAAGTTGGCAAACGAAAGTGTGCCGCGGCCGTGGCGGCGCATATACCCGCGCGCGAAGTGTGCAACGATAAATTATACCAACACATTAGATTAAATAGCTGAATAAATAGAGATCTAAATTTTCGCTTAGTGTATACACGATAAACGCGCGAGGCGGCTCGATAAATTCGACCGACGATGCTTTTATAGCGCGAAAAAGGGAAGAGAGAGAGAGGGAGGGGGGAGAAAAGGAAGCGCGAAAATGCAAAATAAATGTCGGCCGTTTAAAGAACGTACCGAGCACGCGTGTAAGAACACGAAAACCTACAAAGCCTTATAAGATACGATAGGATGTGGATGATAGCGGAAAGTCGAGAACTGCTGTACCGATGTTGAGAACGTCGAGTAAGAGGGGGGCAGAAGAGAGATAGCGAGAAAAAGGTTCGGCACGCCGATCCCGAGATCTTATACCCGCGTGCTACAGCGGCAGCGCTCGCGCGCGAGCTTGTATAACGGCCTGAAGAGATAATTATTTCGATGGCCAAGGTTCTTCATCGGCTATAATTGAGAACGTGGGTAAACACTCGAGTGATTTTAATTCAATTTTGTGTATAGCCCAAGATTTGAGAGAGATACTGATGTCCGCTCTGCGATATGAGTCCCACACACACACAACTGTATAAGCTCACGCGAATATCGCGCATGTGATCGGTGATTACTTGCCGTTCTTTAGTTACTGTGGATCGTTGATGGATATAACTTCCGAAGTCGGGTGTACTTAGTTGCTTCAACTGATTAATTGATTAAACTTTTTGCTGATATAGGAGAGTTATTGATAAATGAATCTTTCTTGGTCACCAAGAGATGATATCAATATACGGTTCGTTCCCATTAGAACAAAATTTTCACTGCGTAATAAGTGAATATTCGCTAAAAAATTAGTCGATTTTTTCACTTAGTAACACCTGTGAGCGACTTTTCACTTATTCATATTTAGAGAGTATAGACATTGAATTTTAAGCTGTTAAGGAGGGTCTTTTGCTAGGGTGTTTTTAATGACTGCTTCCTTGGGCTTTCAATATTTTTGGCCCACAATATTGATATTTTTGCTTGCAAAGTATCCTAAAGTCTAAAAAAAAAGAAATTTAAAAAGCTGTGTGTCTCGCATTTTGCTTAAATTTTCGTGATTAATATTAAATAACTTTGGCAAATCTCCGTCGACCCATCTATGTTTTCCAATTTTGTTTCTACTTTCTCTATACCTTGTGTTTTCTTAGAATTGATTAATATCAATAACAAATACAATTATTCAAATGCACAGGATAAAAGTAGTAGTATGATTCTGTGTATTTTATATCCTGTGTACTTATATCTTGTGTTTTATAAAAATATCAAATGAATGCCTGATTTTAATACTTTTCTCCTGTGTCTTCGATATTTGAATAACTTTTTTGGCAATTGATATTATTTATTCCAAGAGAATCAAATGAAAGCTCGCTTTTTCTACTTTTATCCTGTACATTTGATATTTCAATAACTGCGTATTGGATATTAATCAATTCTAAGGAAAGAAATAAAGCTCACTTTAATATTTTTATCTTGCATATCATTCTATAACAGTATATAATATTCAGATCGCTACCGAATCTAATAATAAAAACATTTTTACTCAGAATAATGCCATACAAAAAGAATCTAAAAGCACTGTGCGTATTATTTATTCGCTATAAGCTTTAGAATACAAGATGCTGAATAAGTCGTTAATTTAAAAGAATTTCATTGTTTTAAATTACTTACAATCGTCTTGGGCATAGGTGCCTATACGTATTTCTGATACATGTTATAAAAATATTGAAACTATATACTGAACCTCGTCTAGACTCAATTAGAATTTTAATCCATATAGTCTAACAGATTTATATTCTATTCTATTATCTCTGAAATTAATTAGTCGGATTAAAAAAGATATCGCTTTACAAGCCCTCTCGAGATAGCATAATCTTCAGCTATGCTATTAGCTGCGAGACAGACGCGCGCAAGCTAGCGAATCCCGCCAGGAGAAAAGGAACGGGAAGGAGACAAAAAATGATTTCGAATCCGAGGAATTTGGTTCGTCGACGTGAGAATCCGAGCCACGCGGAGTGCGCGCTCGCTCGCTCGCGCGATTATACAGCGCGTGCTCGGCAAGTTATGGGTCAATTAAAAGGGGTGAAAAATTCCAAGGATTTCCCCCCTGTACACACGTATACACATGCACACGTATATATACGCGAGGCGAAAATTTCCCAGGCGACGGCGAATGCTAATGAAGCGAGCGCGCGCGCTGGCGACTGAGCTTATCGGTGGCGCAGGGCAGATCGATAGATCATTAATGCGGCGTGTGTGCGCTCGCGCGCTAGCGCAAGAGAGTCTAACGGTAGATGCATCAAAGCGCGTCGCGCAGTTGCCAGGCTCTAGATAAACTAGAGGTTAAGATCGTGGCCCCTCTCTTTCTCTCTCTCTCTCGCTCTTGCGACCAGATGACGAGGTAAAGAGAAGAACTCCACTAGCCGTATATATACGTATAAGCCGGTGTGTGCATGTACACAAGTGCGAGTGCATCTGGTCGCGTGTTTGCGTGGAGGATGAGAGCGTATAGGAAATTGGAAGCTCCGAGTAGGTATATAGTCTCTCGTGCTCTCGCTCACAGGTCAGCCGCGAGAGTATGGGTCGGAGGACAGAGCGGTACTATAGTGGTAGTAGCCCTCCATATATACTAGTGTATGTGTGAGTGCGGAATACGCGCCGCGCCGGCCTGCCTTATCGCCGCTGACTCTAATTGGCTCTTCGGTGACGTATTAAGGAAATTAAAGTCACTGATAGCTCGTGCGCGCCAGCGAATCTCTCGCAGCAGGGAAGGGACTCTCGTCGTCATGGTCGTTCCAGTTTAGCGGACCATTTCCTCGTGGTTTTTTCTTTTTCTTTCTTTTTCGCACGCGCGCGCTACCTCACCGGACACCACCGCCATCTTGCTTCCTCACCCCAATCGATATGGCGGTCGGTTCTTTTTTTGCGACGCCGAATTAATGAAGGTAGGTCTTTCCCTTTCTTTTAATAAAAACGCCAGCGAATGAATCTATATTATATACTTTTGAATGGGATGAAAAGATGATGAAAGTGTGAATTTCATGTGATCAATTTTCATGTGTTTTACGTGTGCTCCGTAACATGGGCCGACAATTTGTCATCGTTTTTACGCGGGTTATAAAGACGGCGATTTATCGTCGTTTCTCAATGCGGCGCTAATGGTAATTATACTCCATCGGATTTGAATACTGAAATTTGATTGAGATTATTAACGGGTGGCTTGGTATAATCACGTGAATTAAGGGGACGCGTTAATCGCTCGTAATTGCCTGATTATCGATACACCGTTATAGGATTCCTTTTTCGTGTCGTGTCGTGCCAGTACGCAAATTTTCATTTTTCAACCACTAATCTCATTCGAATGTCTTATTACTCTTTTTAAGTATCTAATACCACACCTTTCATTTTAATGTCGATAATACTACAGGATTCCATTTTTCGTTCTTCGAAAACAATATTAGAGGGGGGGATGCATTTCGATGCAGTTCTCCCATAAAACGAAACTTTCCAAAGTCGAGAGTATTTTTTTGTTCGACCCCCTTGGAACTTAGATCGTTCCATTCTTTTTCGAAAATAAAGCGATTCCTGAAAGGGAAATCTTTTCTGATGCGTAGTTTTTCCATAAAATAAAACTTTTCACGGTATGGTAATCGTTTGACAAAGTAAATCTAATCCACTTCTTCGAACAATAATAATTCAAGAAATGCGTTATTTGTTTACCTTGTATACTTTATAGTTATCAACTTACCCTATCACGTAAGAGGAATTTGAATAGACTTTAAGTTTACATAAACATTACATAAGCATTATTACAATTGTAGAATACGTAAAAATTTATTCCCAAGAAGTCGTGAATTACAAAGTATTAATTTTCATGTCGAACAAGAAGTCAGAGTCAAACATTCAACACGACTTATATTAGCTCGTAGCAATTATTTCTTTATATGGCGGTAAAATACACTAGAATTTCCGCTGGCTGACTAAACCGTCGTTCCAAGGCAGTAGACGTCTGAGGGTCTAGACAATCTGTACTGCTAAAGTGTCGCGCATAAATGCGAATCAAAGCAATGTCGTCGTCGGCAAGATTAAACGTAAACAAGGGGATTGTGAGTAGGAAAATGATTCGTTCAGGAGTCGTCGGAGACATTAAAAATTTCTACAATCGATTTTTCGTTGTTTGAATATGCTTCAAAAAGTGTCGCCATTTATTGCGTCTTTGTATAGTGGGAGCGTAGCGCTAGAACGCTAAAAGTACTCAGCAAAAGCAAAAATAAAAAAAGGATAACGAAAAATACGATGATGTAGGTGAGTATGTAATTCCCTACAACTTTTCCTAACGACATCGCTCTTATTGCGAATATGGATAGGGAAGATAACATCAAATACATTTTGTTTGTTTAGGTAATTGATTGGAGAGTATACTCGACACGTTTACTGTTTTATGAAAATATTACGGAGATTACTGCTACTAGGCATGCCAAGAGAGTATTAGCCAGACCAGCCCTCTCATTTTCATTTTACAAGTTTATTAAAATAAAGAATATACAGCCCGAAGTCGCTCATTGGACCGTAAAAATATTGGCAAAAAGTGAGTAAAAGTTAGTCATTAAAGCGCGTTTTCATGAATAATAAAAGGCTACGGAGTGGCGCATAAACCCGCGCACATAGCGCGCCGAGGAGAGGGAAAAAGATTAAGATTTTATGAACTGATTAAAAATGACAATTTTTGATTACACAGCCGCAGTGTTGGTGCACGAGCGGGCGCGTCTTATATAGCCTCTCTTTCTCTCGGCCGCGGCTTATTCTCGCTGATTTTTCCCCCTCCTGTAAAAACGGCATAAGAAAGTTTCCATAGAAAATTAATTCCATAAGCTTCCGAGGTTAAATGAAAAGATCGTCGTTATATCCCATCAAGCTCACGCTCGCGCGCGCGCTTCCTTTATTGTCTTCCGTCTTCCGCTTGTTCGCGTATAAAAGTTTAAGGCGTTCGCTCGCGCGGCAGCTCGAGATTCAACCAAGACGAGCGGGAGTGAGAGAGAGAGAGAGATGGAAGGTAGCGATTAAGTGGGAGTCTATTAATTTCATAAACACGCCGTCGGGCTTGGCCGCGCACGCGCATAAGCCGCCTCTAGCCTCCGCTATATCGACTCTCTCGTGAGCGCGGCGCCCGCGCAGCATAAACCTCCGCGCAACTTCTTCGTCCTCGTGGAGCGTGCCCGATAAGGGCGACGAGAAGGGGGGAGGGAGGTAAGAAAAAAAAACGGGCTGCATCCTTTGGGCCGCTGGAAAAACTTTTGCGTCCCTCTTTCACTCCCCGACATCGCCGTTAATCGGGGCCTCTGGCGCGCGCAGCGCTACTCGATCGCGATAATCCAGCGCGTTCTCACGACGACGTCGTCGTCGTCCTCCTCCTCCTCCTCCTGCTCTTCGTCGTCGTACCACAAGAAGAACGGAGTAGACCTGGGCTCGCTCTCGCGTACCCATAAAGTTATTTTTAATCCGCTGCCGGTATACCGTTAAACGCCGAGGACGCTAGAGCGAAAGAGAAATAGGGAGAGAGAGAGAGGGGGGAAGGTGTACGTACACGGAACCTTCTTCTTCATAGACCCTTTCGCGTTTATACTACGTCACTCGAGCGAGTAGCGCACGCTAAAGCCCTCGAAACTTGCACCGTCGAATCTACACGATGTATAGGTGTGAGTGTGTTCGCGCGTGTGCGTGCATGTGTGTGTGTGTGTGTGTCTACACGCGTCGAGCGCAAACGAGTTTGCGGGCAAAAGTTTGCAAAAAACGTGCGCTTGAGTTTTTCAAACTCGTGGTCTATATGCCCCTCCTCGAACAAGGCTAACTTTTTTACTCTCTCTCTCTCCCTTCCGCTCTCTCTATCTCACTCTCTCTTAGCGAAAGGCATCAGGCGCTTGACAGCAGTAGCACGAGTAGTGTCGGAGGGGGTCATGAATGTGGGTCTACATTTGACGATCAAGAAAATTAAGTTTTTATCATCATAAATTATTATTATTGAGTTATTACAAAATCACAATTGATTTGCAAAGTTCATACGTAGATTGAATTGTCGTACAGTCGTGAAGAGAGCTTTAAATTTTTGTCGATAATGCACCACGGACACTCGACGTAAACAGCTGATCTAACATGATATTCAATCCAAATGAAAGTTCAACGATATGCAATGTTGGGAAAATAAGCAGATTGTTCAGGTTAATACGGATCTGGCTCTATACATAATATTTAGAATAGATGAAATCGCATATTTAGCTAACTTCTCTCTAAAATGCCAGTCCAGAAGTTTAAGTTGACGTGATGTTCACGAACTCGCGATTGCAGTATTGAATATACCGAAACTACGCCCTCGTTCAATGCCCAACGTAATATTGCATACCCTACCGTTAAATATTAGACGATTGCTTTTATTTCTGAACTTTAAAGTGCATGGGGCAAATATTTGCGAGAATTAAATGCAGATTAAGTTTTCAGTACCAGAAGTTCATTCAACTTTAATAATTTAAAGCCGGCATATTTAAGCGGAATTTGACGTATGTGCAATATATGAATAATATGTTGGATATTGCTATTAGTGATTTATCGGTTTAAGAATATTAAATTAATAAATAGCTAATTTATTGATTTGAAAACAGGGCGGTAAAGAGGGTCGTACAAAGTTTTTTTAATTTTAAATGCCTGCGCTGTTCGAATGCAAGGACCTCCGGTACAGCAGACCCGGTCGCCATTCATTCAGCATTTGCGTTTTTGCTGCGTGCATGATTCATGTATAAAGTTTTAAATAAATGAGGCTATTGGATTATAAAAGTTATAACCTCACTCTTGATTGCTATTGACTAGTATAATATAATAAAATACGTCGATGGACAGCTCTTGAGCATGGAGAGCTCTTTCATCCGTTAAAGGGAATTTTTTGTTTTAATAAACTTTTAATTCCACAAATATGCATGTATTGGAAAAAATTTGCTCGATGCCCTTTGCTGAAATATTCCCGTAATACGGGGATTCGTTAATCCGACATATTGCTACTATGGATTATACACACAACGGTATTACCTGTATATATTGTATCCGCACCCCTTTTCGAAGGTTTATTATATTATAAACATTCAATTGCACTCGCACTCCGGGATATTCCTATATTATTCCAATAATACTTATACGTGCTACTTAACGAAAAAAAAACGAAAAAAAAAAAAAAAAAACAATATCAATGTACATTTATCATTTTTTTTTCTCCGGCGCTAATTGCCAATCCACGGTACCCATCGAAACAGGCAATGCCTAATACAACCTCTATTTTTAGGCTGCAGAGGCGTTCATATATACGCTGCACACATGCGTATTATACTGGTGAGCGAGGCCACAAATCGAAGAGCAACGGGCGCAATTCTGAGTGGTAATCCAAGCGTGTTCCAAATAATAGAGACTCTATAGCGCCGCCCGAAGCACGATTACGCGGCTTCTTCTTACCGTTTCCAATTTGCTAAACAGCCCGCCGCCGCCGCCGCCACCGCTGCTCTAGCATCAATGATAAATGCTCGGCGTAGCAATCGTCTTTCTTCCCCCCTCTCCTATCGCTGTCCCACTGCAATGCTGCATCACACAGCTGTGTGTGATGTTACCGGGTGTGCACGCACGCGCTCGCGCGGATGTGAGCGATATATTTTTTTCGTCCTAGAAACGTTCCGCACCGGGTGGGGCAGCGAGCAGATCGCTCGATATGACTCGCGTCGTACGTATACGTATAACGTACGTATGCACACTGCATACGTGATGTGTGTGTGTGCACTACCAGGAAGAGCTGTGCATTAATACTTGCCTATATAAGGCTATGCGGCAGTAAATAGGGCAGAGCAAGAGAGAGAGGGGTGGGAGTAGGTGGCGGGAATGCGCGGAAATATACGTATAGCGAAATGACTTGAGTTTTCTCACACCGCGGGCTCTTTACACGTGCGCACACCTACGAACGTGTGTACTTACGAAGACGCATACATGTATATAAGGCGAAGAAGGTCCTTTACTTTCCTTTCACGATGATAGGGAAAGGCGCGCGTACGACACACTCGGCATCCCATTATATGCCTATCCTTGCGCCGCCGCTCGCATTCCTCATTTTCTATTCCGCCTCTCTCCTTTGGGCCGCACACAGCTCAGCCCTCACCGAGTGCCGCGCCTGCAGTCGAATCCTTTACCCGCTTTTGCATCTCTACATGTATATATCCATCCCTCTCTGCGGCCCAGCCATTTTCCTTCTTATTTTCTCTCCAGTCGCGGCGACGACGACGATCTCTTTTCAGGATTTTCCCGAATCTCTCTCGCTCTACTATACGGATTATACCGCACGAGCGTACACGCGCGCCGGCCGGGATTGCGCCGACAATTTATGCAGGCCACTTTTTATACAGCCATCTCTCTCACCGTTCCTACACACGCGCGCGCACGGCGGGTCAACTGCGGCGATATAACCGTCGCCGTCGTCGGTCTGGTAGGAGTTGCGCGGTAGTATACCAGGGCGTTAGCTCTGCCAGGAGAGAGAGAGAGAGAGAAATGGAGGAACGCAATCACATGCCGGGTCACCTAACCACAACCCTTATATATACATATATACCCCGTGCCTAGCGGTGGTTGCTGTGGCTAGTTAATATTTTTACCGCACGTGTGTGTATATATATATCTGCCGTGAGCCCTAATAGCGCCCGCGATGCCTTTTTCGCTCGGCATCACAGCTGTATACAGACCTCGGTGGCGTGAGTTTGCTGGATGGGCATACCAAGCGCGCGTGCGTGTGTGCTTAATATTACCGGGACCAGGGCTGCGTAAGCTCGCGCGCGCGGGGGGAAATTAATTGCTGACACTGACCGGTGCTACTGCCCTCCATCGGTCACATACCCGTTAAATTACTTTATATATAGAAAGAGGGAGGAAAAACGTTTTTATTTAATTGGAAGCATTTTTTCACTGGCACCAGCGTGGTTAGAGGATTTTTTTTTTCTTCAAATAGGACGGATTTTTGAAATTATTTAATTTTTTTCCGGCTTTGTGGATTGTTAGTTATTTCTGGGAATAATTCCCTCGTTCGTCGATTTTTGAAATACCTAAACAAACTTTGTTAAGCTAATTATTTTTTCCACTAGAGCGAGTGTATTTCATTTGATTTTCTAAACATGAATATTATTGTTGTTGTTATTAATATTATTATTATGAAACATTGCGTGTATATCGTTTTTATGACAGCGGGACACTTTCAACGTTTTCGAAAAATATTCAACTCGTGAGAATTCAGCTAAATTAAATGTTATTGTCATGTGCCCTACGGCTTTTATCATCTCTCTAACAGTAGTTTTACTAGTAAATATTACTCTCGTGATGTTTCACTGTACTCTTTCACCTCCACTACTATCTGAATCCCGAGAAAACTGTAATTCACTTCGCACACGCGTTTGTACCGTCTCGAGTTCTAACGTGCGGCGACGAATTTTCATTTAATAAACGCAGTTTCTTCGTAGAAAGAGGAAGTATAGAGAAGCAAGAAGTATGACAACAGAGAAAAAATGAGGCCGTGAAAGGAGAGAAATCGTATTTATGTATTCAAATGGGAATCCAAAGTCTCAGCTGACACTCGTGCGGGCGCGCGGCCGTGGGCGTCGGCAATTTTACAGCCGAGGCAGAAGAATAACCTCGCGTCTGGTGGAAAAGGTTAACACGACAAGGGAGAGTTTTACCAGCTCGGGAGACACGAGAGAGAGAGAGAGAGAGAAAGAGCATGAGAGGAAGACACGACACACATATACATCTGCGACTCGGTTTTTCGAGCGAAGAAGGAGCAGCAGGTGCATATTATTCACGACGCGACCGGATGGATCTCGCGCGAATTCATAAAGCGGTCTTTTGTACCGATACCTCGGGGGACCGTGTCGGCGGGCTCTTTATGGTAATTTCTTTGCGCGCAGAAAGAGAGTGAGAGGGAGGAGAGAGAGAGAGAGAGAGAGTGGAGACTTATGAAACCAAACGCCAGCCCGTGTTCCCATTCTTGTTTTATTAAGAAAAAGCCGCAGTAGCGCGGCGGTCTCTTGCAAAGACGGTTAACATTAATAAACGTGAAAAGGATAAAAAGGGTGAAGAGGATTGTTGAAAAAAAGAAGGAGGTGAAGAGAGAGAGAGAAAGAAAAGTTCGCTCTTTCTCCCCCCTCTACTATAGCTCTACTAGCTGTGTGCGTCGTTTCGCGGCGCTTTATCTACGAGAGGAGAGTCCCGCGCGGAAAAAGTCCTCGAGAACGTCAAGGAGTCTTATCTCTCTTTTCGGTGTAGAAGCAGGACAGAAAGAAGAAGAAGAAAGAAGGAACAAGAGAGCGACACGGTACTCCCATCTCTCTCTCTCTCTCTCTCTCGTTCTCTTTCACGCGCGCAGTACAATACGCGCGCGCGGGTAGACGCGAGTTTACTTAACGTCGCGCGACAATGCCGCTATACTAATTCCACGCTCGACCGCAAGCCATGGGCAGGCAAGCAGGCAACGAGGCGGCAGCCAAGCGGTATATATACGGGCGCGCGCGTGCGACGCCATTATGGTCCATTTGCGCCAGGCTGGCGCACAAGTGCGAAGCACTTCCTTAGGTGCTTTGTTCTCGATAACGAGGCTAAAGCGGCCTCGGCGCAAGCGGCCCGCGCGTGCGGAGACATTTATTATTTTCCACCGCGGCACGCGCACGCGGCAATAATGGACTGTTACAATCAAATCCGTGTGGTAAGCGGGGGCGCGAGCGAGAGAGACGGAATGCTTTATGTGCAAATTGCGCGTGGGTATTCAAGGTGAGGTTAGAAGAGCCTGTAAGTGCCAAAAATCGCCTACAAGAAAGACGCAGCAGCGAGAATTCCGCAGTTGATCTCATTCCTCCGGTGTGCTTCTCTCTCACCTGCAGCGAGTCTTATTCTTTATATATATACCTATAGGAGCACCCGCGCCTGCGAGTGGATTTAACTACGAAATATTTGCGACTCACGCGCGCTCGCGGGATTATATACGAAATAAAGGGCGATACGAGGGTGGAGAGGTAGAAGAACAAAGGGGCGAGGCTGCACACAACGGTGCGCGACGCGAAAACAATGCACTTTCGACGCAAAACCGCGGGGAGTTTCTTTTACCTCGGGGGCATATATATATATTTACACACACATACATACGCGTATGTTGTAAGTATGTGTGAGTAAACACGCGCGCATTCGATATTCCGGTGCGCTCCGCTCGCGTGAATCACGCGGGCGTGTGCAGGAGCAGCGCAGGACTTTATTATGCGACACGCAGGCTGACCTCGGCCGCCCTTTTTGTGGGTTACTTGTTTCCAGACTATTATCCCGCGACTACTCCTGTACATAGCCCTGCCGCCGCCGCCACTGTAGCTGCTCCCGGGGAATTCATAATAACCGCGCGCGCGCGCGATGCCGACGCGATACGATGCCGGGGCACGTTCTCTCTCTCCCTCGCTCTCGTGTGCACGACGACACGACGCGGCGCAATCGTCAGACCGCGAAACACCGGAACAGCCGACAAAGTCGGCCCTTGCTCAAGCGTCGGCGGCCGCCTCCTACTAGGTATATCTACAACTGTATACACGACGCCGGTGGTTGCGGGATAAATATCCGAGCCGCGCAATTAAGATTCGCGTATTAGAGACAGAGCGCGCACAGTGTATGTGTCTTTCTGTATGCTGAGGGAAAAAATTGTGGAAAGGGGGAGAGAGAGAGAGACGAGGAGAGGCTTGTAGGAGGAAGAGCAGAGAGGATTGATATATAATGCCGCGCGGGAGCAGTGGCATAACGTCGTTCTGCTTGATTTGTCGTGTTTCTACTGCTGTTGCGGCGGCCGCCGACGCCACAGCGACTGGTTATTATAATTAGGCGGTAAATTATACGGCTGACTGACTGCTGGCGTTGTGTAAATAAGTTTGGCTCGTTTTATTTTCTTTAGGATCAACGCGCTGAATTTATGGCTCATAATGCGTCGCGTAATGATTTTTTGACGACGGATGAACACGTAACATATACATATACACATGCGCGGATATAACCCGCGGGGGGTAGTAGTAGCTGCGTAAAATTAGGACGCGAATGTGCGACTTCATATATAAAAGCAGCACACACACACACACGCCGTGTGTGGATTTTAACTCCGGCCGTAAAGCGAGTTTGCGGTAATTAGTTTTTCATTACGCTTGTTTGGTTTCATTAGCGATCTCGCTTCTTTTTTTTCTTTCCCTCTGTAACTTTCTTTGTGTGCTGTCTCGCGTAAACCGATAAAAGCTTCGTCGCATTATTATACTTAATTGAAATTTCACAGGGCATATATACGTGTTCCCGCGATTATATGTACGTTTATAATATTACTTAATGCTACTGCCTTACCGCAGTGTGAGAATCGCGCAATATTCGCGTCTTGCTGATACGATTTTCTAGCGCAATTGTGCACATGATTACGCGGCAGTGGTATTATAATTTCAAATTTAAGCAGTCGTAAATTGACTGATAGCTGTAATTTGATTGAATTAGTGTGCAAGGTAATTAGGCGTCATGTGGCGAAGAAAGAATGAAAGAATATATATATGTGCGCGCGCATGTACCGCTATATATTTAAATGAGTTTTTAAAAACGAGTTTGCATTCTTCATCGTTCAAGTATATATCCTCGTCAAGCTGCAGAGAGCAGCTGTTAATCATCGAAAATAAATCTTTGAAAACTTTTACATAATCTGTAGGCGCCTCAGTACACGATGCATAAGAGATAAAGGTTTAAACAAAAGGAAATAGAAGTTACGAGAACGAAGTGTTATTTAGATACCGTTACTCCTGCCTGGAAATTTAAAAAGGCGCGAGATAAAAGTTGATGAAATCACGCATTTTCGGTCTATTCATATATGCTTTAGTATAAATTGAGTCTTGTACGGTAACACCGGTATGCAAACACAGACGCACGTATAAAAGTATACGCGATTTTTTGTTCTCCACCTCATTCGCTGAGTCAAGATTTACTTATTTCCCACATAGACGAAGATAGCGCAGAGCAACAATTAAATGCGCAATAGACTGCGGAATGGCTCGTTATTATTTTCCCCGGCGGCAACACCCCTATGTAATGTATCATAATTCTCTCAAAATTTTCCGAAAAATGTCAGTAACGCCAGTTCGAGGAAATTCGCATCTCATTGTGAAATTATATACGCATCAGGCGCGTTAAATCTCGGCGGGAAGTGGAGACAGGAAAAAATGCCGAGTGGCCGTAAAGCTTCGCACGCGGTGCGGCTGATTTCCAAGAGATGCACAGCAAATTAAACATTGACATAGAGGGAGAGGAAGAGCAAGGCTCCCCTATAACGAGTGCGCGAGTGCCATAAAGTTCTTCAATAAAAATACATCCAGCCCGCGGGTGGAGAAAGAAGCCAGCCCGCTACTATACAGCACGACTGCCGCGGGACTTGTGCGGCCGCGCGTTCCCGGAAGAGATGATCGGGGCGCGCGCACTGTGCCAGTTTACGGCCGTGAAATAATATCGTCTTAATTATTCAATGTAACATCGGTCGTCGCCGCGCGTTGCGCGCGCGTAATCCTGCTGTGTGTTTCTTTCCTCGGGGGGCCCTATAGCAAGGTGCACTCGCACACATATACACACCCCTTAATGACAAACCGGCCGCGGATCGCTAGCTCGCGTCGCAGTAGTAAAAGCGTGAAAGTTACGAGCAGCTTTAATGGTCTCTCTCTGTGTGTACATGCGCAAGCGCGAACATAAATATGCATGCCCGGGCCGCTGTGGTAATAATAACCGGCACTGGGGGGCGAGAAGATCGCTGAAGGTAAGAAATTTATCGTACGCAGAAGTAAGGTCGAGCGCCGCCGCCGCTGTCTTGATGATACGGTGTAATGTTTCCACATCGCACGCAGCTTTTATTCCCTCTGCTCCGCCCGCGCGCGCGAGGGGGAGAGAGAGACTATATCTTTTGGATAATCTGTGTGTGTGTCATGTGTGCGTACGTCTGTCACGCTGGACGCCACTTTCGCTCGTCGAGTGGAGCGAGAGGGCAGTTAACGCGAGTGCGAGAGACCGCAAGAGCGATAGAAATGCCTAGATTCGCTCGCCAATTTCCGAGAAGCCGCGGTTGCCACCGCCGCCGCCGCATGCCCCGCTGCAGCGCAATGAGGGACGGGGATACCTATACGCATCGAAAACGATGACGAGTAGCGGCCAACGAATATAGGTATATCTCGATACACGCGTACAGATTCGATATTATATCGTAATGAGATATTATTACGGGATTCCTATGCTTCTGAGGAATAAAATGTTTATTCTCTTTTATGGGATTCTATTTTTATTTTTTTTTTATTTTTTAAATCATTCTGATTCGAAGAACTGGAGAAAATGTATCGGTGTAATGTTCAATTTACCGTAAAATTCTTGGCGTTTGATGTATGTGAATCGTAAAATGAAACGGTAACAGTTTAATGGAACAATTACAGAATAAGTTATTTTAAAATGTTTCTAATGTAGCCTCCAGTTATGCCGGCGATCAATATCGAATACCTTAATACCTATATTTGGAATTCATGGCGTTCATATATAATGACAGAAATACATCAACTTAAAGTTTTTAATTTTAGTTATAATTGGTCGGAGTGGTGGTGATTGAAAGAGTGAGAGGTGAAGAGATACAGTTATTATTATTATTATTATTATTTAAATGTATTGAGTTGCCCATTCGGCTTAATCTGAAAATAACCATAATTTATAGCTAACATGTTAATTAAATGGAAGCATTTTTAGCAAAAATCATACAATTCATCTAAATGTTCTACTATATTACTTAAAATACATTTTTTATGAAGTATAAATACCATAATTTATTTAGTTATGAAATACAAGAAATGTTTGTTTTAAGCCATAAAGTTAACTGAAAAATAGCTAGCTTCTAGTTAACATTTCTATCAGAGTTATGGAATTAATCCATTAACATTCGGAAATTCAATTTTCAATATAAAATACACGTTTATTAATATTGGTAGAAGATTACTCAATCAAAGGAGAAATTTAGTTAGTATTTGTTAGAGAATTATGCGTTTATTAATATTAAGGCTTTAGTCAGACGACCTATTAATCGTTTCAGAATTATATAATTTCCGAATAAATAATCACTTGCGTTAATATATATGTTAATATACATTAATATTATCAAACAATTGCATTTAAAAAGAATAATCAATTTATTATAGAATCATGATAATTATATAAAAATACTGGCAAAACGCAATCGACGAAACGGATAACTACTACAACGACCCGCGTGTATAACATATATATAACTCGATCGAGCTAATCACGCGTCAACCATAGCGAAAATCCCCAACGTTCGCACATTTTTGCCGGCAGAATCATCCAGCTTTTACGCGAATTTATGGACAACCGCGATGGCCATCGTTGTGCATCAGAGGCTCTATACCTACCACAGCGCGCCATTGCCGCGCGAAATGCGCCGGTGCGCAGTCAGCGATTGACCGCGGCGCTCGGGCGCGCGCACCCGAAACCGCACGCTGTCAAGTTTCGCACCCCCCCGATCGACAGGCCGTGAGCGGAGAGGGCGCCACACCGGAAACGAGAAAGGGAGAGAGAGAAAGATGGGTGAGAAAGAAACTCGTTTGCCGACCCGTCGAGTTTTACCGATGATCGAGAGGCGCGCGCGAGCGCGTTACACACGTCCAGATACCCTTAATAAAGTCGATGCGATTTGATTTGGGTTACAGGAGGGAGAAAAAGAAAAAAAGAAAAATCGGATATCTTATATCTGAGCACAGCTATATACATGTGTTGATTATCGGGCCAGGCGGCGTTATTTTTATCGCGCGCGACCAGACAGCGATGCTCGCTACCGATAAAGTGACGGAGGGAGGACGGGGAGAGCCGAGGCAGTCGAGCGAGTTTAATAACGGCTGTGCCGACGATACGAGAGTGACAATGGGGCGGATCCGCGCCAGCCTACCACCGTTCGGAAAATAATAATAATACACGAAAAGTGTTGCGGGTATTTAAGTGGGTCACGTGTCTGCGTTTAATGCGAAAATATATATCGGCGAGCGGCAGCAACGTTGAGCAGAAGGTTTGTATATGCGAGTTAATGAAAACGCATTTTTTCGCGGGTTACGAAAACACGCTACTATTATCGGCGGTGTTAACGAAGGGGCTGCTGTTGTCTCTCTCACTCCATCTCTCTTATTGGTATGTTAATGAATCAAAGCCTTGCCGTGAAATATTTTTATTTGCCCGACGCGCGACTCCATAATGAGCGGGAAAAATCAATACCGCGCAGCGCTCGAAGCTTTTCCAAAATTTATTCGCCACGATCGGAGGGGAGGAGGAAAAATATGAGAACTTTTACCGGCGCGCCCCGCCTCTCCCCTTTGATAGCGAACGGACAAACAAACGAGTGTTTACAAACATACGCGAAAGCCGGCCGCAGCCGGAAAAATTGCTTTATAAACGAGTTGCCCGGGCGTGAATAATCGACGACCGTTATACAGCCGCACAGCGGCATTCGCTAATAATACGTGTTTCTGGTATAATTCGAGTAAGCCCCTCTCTCTCTCTGTCTCTCTGTCTCTCTCATCGGAATTGCTAATTCGTCGGAAAATAAAAGTGTATTAGCATAATGAAAAGAGCGACCTGCAGGGTAATTCGAGAGCGCTCTCTGGGAAAAAAATCGCCCACGTCGACGCGGACATTTCCTCGTTCGGCAGTGGAAACGCCGAGACGAAAAATCGCGCGCCGAACTCGTCCCGTGGGATCGGCTGCGAGCGCAAGAGAGAGAGTCCGGCGCGGCCGATTTCCGTAATACACTTCCTTTTGTGAGTCTCGCAGGACGTGTCTCTCTCTCCCTTTCACCGATGCAGAGCGCGAGAATCGCTGCCCGCTGGGAGCGCTAATTATTAATGTTACGGTTATTACCGTTATTACCGGAGCTGAGCCCGGCGTGAAGTATCGCCTTATCGATCGCCGTCCGGATTTTTCCCGTGCGACACATACATGCGCGCACGCCGTTCTTTCGCACGGCTCATATACCTACGTCTTGAAGTTAGCTCGAGCTCGTTTGTTCACCTCGCCTGAGGATCGCCCCATTAGGCGCCGATGTTAATTCGTTTTATTATGTTTGCGCGCCTATTCCGCGTAATCATTCGCGACGTGGGTAGAGAGTGCGCGTGACTCAGAGGCAGATGCTAATATTCCGTGTTTCGAGGAGGCCGCTAATTTCTTTCTCCGTGCGTGGTCTTCAATTTACAGCTATAACCGGCCGCCGTGTATGACGAGGCCGCTTATTCGAGGTTTGACGCCCGGCGATTTGCTTCTGACGAGTATTTATACTGCTCTCGAGGTTCGCGTATATGCGTTGTTTTGATGATTTCGGGACGTAAATTATCCCGGGCGCGTGATGTCAGCGCGCTTAATTTATGCAGATTGAAGAACCATTTGGATTGCGCTGTATTAATTACCGCGGGCTAAAGGGTAATAAATAAAAGGCAACAACGCGGGCGTTATAAATTTTTGCCTCAATTTCCGTTTTTAATTTAATCTTTTCTCCCCCGCCGTTGTCGTGAATGTAAAAAAGACTTAATTACCGGTCATCGGAGATAAATTCGAACACACGTTGATAGAGACGTAAAAAAAGGCCATACATTATACGCAGAAACGTTTTTGCCAAATTTGCAAAAAAAAGTCTGGTTTCCGTCCGCTCAGCGTTTGCGCGAAAGAGCTTGAGAATGAAATACCGTTAGCCGATTTGTCACAAATATTTAACATAATTTATCATGGACTTCGTACAATTTATAGCAGCGATCGGCAACAAATATTTCCTCTCCGAAAACGCCTGTTTCTCTCAGAAATTAAATATGAATGGCCATAGTTTAGAACTGTTTAGTCATATCGTGAGCGAGCACCGAATAAAAACCCATGAGATTATAGAGTCGGTATCATTCATCACAGATTAAATCTTCAACAAGCTCGTATACACCTCTGACGTCCCTTGTTTACGCGCGATCCCTATTACACCAGCTGTCCAGGTAGTCGGAAAAAATTAACCCGGTGAAACAGTCTTCGGTATTTCATTGACACGCTCTAACGTAAATATGATAGCTTTTACGCATTTGTAAATCCAGCCGATAACGGACCATCGACTGCGGGAACTTATTCGCCCTCTTGTACGTGCGAACTCGAGCTTTGTGCGTGCGAACGAACCGCGAAAAAAGGAAAGGTAGAGAGGAGAGAGACCAACCGAACGAGACAGACGATCGAGGATTTATGTATTCAAAAAGATAAAATTTTTTTAATTTATATAATAAAAACGCATTATACTGCTTAGAGCGCCACCCTCCATTTAAAATACATTGACTTCGGCGCCCCCTTAAGATTTCTACCAAGGTAATTGATGTTTTCGATTTTTTCATTATGCTGCGGTGTTTCTATATTAATCGATAGATTTTCCTAGGAATGGGACTATCAGATACATATGAAAAGATGACTCTTTGGTGATAATTTCTTTTGTATCTGTCTAAATTTTGCTAAGATAATCCGTAAACTTGACCACGTACATACTTTATATAAACATATTCGGAAATACTTTGAATTGACTCATTTTGGATAGAATCCCGCGCAAAAATCGAGACCATTGGATCTATTGCGGCGCTATATTGCTACTATCTATCGCCGAAATTGCGGTGATTCATCGGCGCTATGGTTGCGCTAGCATAGCACTATATTGGCGCAATACCATAGCGCCGACGAATCACCGCAATTTCGGCGCTAGATAGTAGCAATATAGCGCCGTAATAGATCCAATGGTTTCAATTTTTGCGCGGGTATCATAATTATACAATGACACGCTAGTATTTGAGGTGTAATATATTTCGCGATGACGAAAGTACAAGGCTTGCCCGAGTATCGGTCTCGTGCCTATATAAAAATTAATTTAATAGATGATTATGGTTATAATATTAATGGTTTTCTTCTGTGTTGCAGATAAAACCGGAGGTGCTGCCATCGATCCACGGCCTTGCACGCTATTGGTGAGTAAAACCGCGCATTCTCCGTTAAATAGGATACGTTTAAGCGCATACGCATACCGACAAACAGCTTATTATATAGGTACAAATTGAATATACAACGATGAAGCTAACTTGCCGAGGTCTAATCGTCAGTTCTGCTCTTAGCCATCACGGTAATATTTTCAGAGCTCTCAGGCATGTATATCGTGTATAGCAATCCCATTAAGGCTCGCGCACATGTTGCCCGTAATAAGTAGTTGCCGATGACACCTGCAGCGCAAATCGAGCATATAACGAGGAGTATAGTAGCAGCGCAATCGCGTCCCAATGGTCTCCTGAACCACATACCCACATGCATCTAATAGCATACGATCATCCCATCCACACGGCGTTTCCTCGAAACTTAAGGTCGCATTATCAGCGCGAGTATGCAGGATAAAGGGAATAAAAGAGAAAACAGACGAGAGAGAGAGAGAGAGCGAGAGAGATAGGACTCAACTACGGCCTAGAGAATTCGATCTTATATTCCGGCGTGCAGAGAGACCGGCGGAGCCTGATGCCTGCCTCCTCCGAGATATCTCTCGAGTGGCAGTGTAACGTGGTAGGACGGCACGTAATTAACGCCTCATGTAGATGCTATCGGCGCTGGTGCGCATGCGCACAAGGCTGGTGTGTCTGTGTGTGTGTGTGAGTGTGTGTGTGTATACTCGACGGGAGTAGAGTCCGCCGCGTGACGACGGCTGATGTATGGGGCCCGCGCGCGCGCTGCCTTAATGGAATATTATTATCGGTCAGCATCAACTTGTTGGGGTTGAATTAGTGGCGCGGGCGGAGGTGCCTGCGCGCCCTCGCGCTTGTGTGGGCTATATCTGTCGGTATGCAGGCGCGACGTGCAGACACACACACACGCACACAGACACATAAGCGCGCGCGCACACATAGTCGCGGCACAATGCAGCGAGAGGAACAAGACGGGAGAAGGAGGAGTATATATAGGAAAATACATGCGGCCTCTTTAGTCGGTGTGCAGGCATATACTATATGTATCAATGTGCGTATGAAAAAGGCTGCATATTTGCGAATTAAGTATTAGTATGACGCGTTCGCCGTCGTTTCATCCTTTTGCAGACTTAATCAAGTCACGCTGCTCATTGTCTGCTCGATGTCGGCAGGCGGAACCCGTGCGAAGCCCCTCGACTGGAGAGGGCGAGTCGAGCACAGGATACTACCTTAGAACGCTTATTTCAATCCGTTAAAGCCCCTTTGATCGATGGCCTCTCTCCAATTGGCTCTTCGCCTCTCCCGCCCCTCTCTCTCTCTCCCGTTTATACTCGCTCTTTTCCTTCTCCATTGCTTCTTTTTTTGCACTTGACTTTCGGATTGTAAATTCGGAAAGTGGCTACAATTCTCCGAATAGTAGTAATAAGTACGAATTATATAAACTAAAAGTAGTTGGATTATTTGCAGCATTTAAATTTGAAAAATTATTTAATTACGTCTCTGTGGCAGCATTTTTGTCCTGCGCATATTGTGCCGCGCAACGTCTCTTTCGGTCCGGATGCTTCGTCGGTGGTGGCAAAGAAAGAGAGGGGAAGAACAAATGAAGAAAAAATCCAGAGGAAAAGAAGCTTGGCGGAGAGACAAAGAGGGCCTATTCGTGCTTTCTTAAACGCTAGAATATTACAGAGAGACGGAATAAACTCTTTACGGCTAAATTAATAGCAGTGGGGACGGGCTCCGAAGACAATATGCACTCACGAGAGGGAGAGGTTGTTCTCTCCGGAGGGATGAAGATAGCAAGCGAGAGAAACAGAGACAGAGAACAAGAGCCCATTTAGTTTGGAGGTGTCTTATATATAGATAGATACTTATATATAAGTCGGTGGGAGGCTGCAAAAGTCATTGTGCCAAGCTGCGCGAAGCTACTGTTTGTCCTGGCATCTCCCTTTCTCTTGAAAAAAAAGTCGAAGTTACGGCCCGGCTGTGTCGGAAATCTCATTCCGATTGTTTTTCTCGTTCGTCCGCTCGTTCGCTCGTACAGCGACGACGAAAATCTGTGTTTTTTCTCCGACAAGATATATAGACTTGATCTTTTCGCGATGGCAATCAACGACGCTTGGGAGTTTAAACACGATGACAGGTGCCATACGTGTAAAACATATTATATCTCGGTGAATAAAATATGTGTGGAGGTTATTCTCGACGGAATTAGATGGTTATCTGCTGTTATAAGTTCCACGATGATTACATTTTTCCTGATTAATTCATGTACGGATGAAACGTGTTACGGTCCTTTAAGGTTTTTTATCTTTCATAAGGCAGTCATTAAAAAAGATGGACTGTAGAGCCACACAATTAAAAATCGAGATTCATATAAGCGCGTCTAGTTATTTTCAATTTTAAATCCGAGATTGATTATCAGAAGATTGCGCGCATTAGTCAATGTTAATCGCACTGAATCGCAGGCTCATCTTTATATGTATTTAAGATAGGCATCGATATAATATTTTAAAGCCTAATGGCGATATAGTTTCTGAATCAGCGTATAAGGGTTCCGCCTCCCTGGCATATCGTAAATGCCACGTAATTGCTTTTTAAATCGTATTAACACCCGAATGAGATGCTGCTGCCAGCGCGCCCCTTTATAATTTCTTGGAACGTCCCTTATCAGCGAAAAATGTATCGGTAAGTACGGAAAATCGGCCATTAATAAAAAAAAAACTACATACATACCCAGCATCATCTAGACACGCGTATACTATAGCAATCGCTAATGAGCTCGCGCAAAAATAATTAAACGAGCGAGAGAGAAGCCGCGTGAAGCATGACTCTTCTTTGTGCCTTTCCCTATACTCCTCCCCCATCGTTCCTCATCGCTCTTATATATATAAATACGCGATCGCTATCAAAACCCGCGCACACACAGGCACACATACATCCACGCGTGTAGATCGAGCAATTCCACGTAAAACAACGAGCGCGAGCGAAACGCATTCAATGCGATTTCCCCGCGGGCCGGACACGCGCACCGCCACCGACGCCGCTCTTTCTTTCGTCAAGCGATGCGCACATCCGCCGGAAACCGCCGGTTTTTCTCTGGCCCCGCTCTATACGTATATGTATGTGTGCGTACGCCTCGGCCATTATACTTATCTGCTAGACTCGCTCTCTTTTTTCGTGAGCCGACACGGCGAGAGGTAGAAAGAGGACCCCCGACGATATAGCGCCAACTACGGGCTGCGGTATAATTACTTATTCCCTCGTTGCTTTATTCCAGCAGCGTGTCCGAACACGCCTTATACTATGTGCGTGCCTATGTATGTTTTTGCGTGTGTCCATGCCACAGTGTCATTAGGGTGATGTATGTAATAAGCATTTATGACTTTGGCACTCGTGTAATATACATGTGTATGTGTGTAGTTCTTTCTTTGATCTCGCGAAATTTTTCGAGTATACCGTTGGCCGCTCCGAGAGCCGGAAATACGAGCGTGGAGGAACTTTTTCCTGCTCCCGAGACAGTATCTTTTAGCATGGGTCACCGGTTTTCTAAGAAGAGATAAAAATCCTTGAATACGATTGACTTTATTGCGCGCAGACTTAATACATTTATACGGCTTGTAACGGTACCGGGAGACAAATTGCATTTTCGGATCGTGTAATACTATATATCTATAAAAAGTCTTTCTTGATAACTCGACACATCCATTATTCGAGAATTCATCTGTTTCTCTCTCTCTCTTGTGCAATGGAATTTCGAAGCATTGTAAAAGTCGGAGAGAAGAAAATTTCCGGCAAACGCGAATTCATTTTTTACGGTAAACGAGCTCTCGGTAGAACGAGTTCAGGAGAAAGAGAGAGAAAGAGTAATCGGCGGCTGTCGAATAAAAAATATTCTACGATCAGTTAAAGAAGGGTTAATTAGCAAAGTCAGAGAAGAAAGGGGGCCGAGAACTTACATATACCAGAATTTACTCCCGTTGCGCTGTCTACCATGTTCTTTTCGTTCGCAAAGTTCATGCAGTTTGCACGTCTCTCTTTCTCCCGCTCTCTTTCTCTCTCTCTCTCTCTCTCTCTCTCTCTCTCTCTCTCTGCTCATTCGCCTGCTAACTTCATTTAAACTTTTGGCTCTCCTCACGCCCCCTCCTCCCTTTTATTTCCAGCGTTGCAAAAGCATATGGAATATTAAGGGCTCGCCTTGTTAATTGTTCGAGTACACAACTCTTTCAAGCTGATTAAAATTTTACGTCGACTTTCCCCATTATTATTGATCTGTATGATTCGAATGGAATTTTCTTGATCAAGTACCTCACAGCACTCCGACCTCTATTTAACACCGCTATACACTCAGTATCGAGATTATAACCCCCGGACTGTTTCTCGTTAAGTAAAAGCCGGAAATGCAATTTCGTGCTTTACAACGTGAAATGAAAGTACGGATTCACAAAAGAATACTTGAGAGTGGCGAAATGTTGTTGACGAGATAAAAGGGGGATGAAGGAACTGAGAAGGGCCAGGAAATTAAATGTAGTCCAATGGATTCTTCAGCTGCCGAAGTGTATCTCTGCATATCTGTGCACTGATTGGCATAAAAGAAGCCCAGCCGATCGAAAGGGTGAATTTGATAATAGACATGCACATATATATAAATATAGACGAACATGTCGGCTTGAATTAAAAGACATTAAATTCCATTACGTTAGAAAATATAGTATCTTGCAAAAAGTTAAACACGATCGTTTGGTAAAAAGAAAATGAAATTATCTTCATTTTCAACGAAAGCATATTATAGCGATGAGATCCCGTGAGGAATCTAACGAATCGTGTTTACATTGATTTCTACAAGCTACTCGGAGCCCACAGTGTACTACGCGCGCGCGGCAGTTATTCGTTGCAATATAATTTGACTTGTATTGCGTAAGAAATACATAATGCGGAAGAAGAAGAAGAAGAAGAATAACCGGGAAAAATTCATGTATCGGCGCGGAGAGAGTGAAGAGAGAGGGGAGAGAGAGAGAGAGGAATGTTCGCGAAATAGGCATTGGCGCGGTGCACGTCGTGAAACCGGCGTCGTATAGTAGTAGTTCCTTCCCTCTCTCTCCCTCTACAAAGTAAGAAGAAATCTTATTCTTCCTCTCCGTGCCTCTTCCTTCTGCATTCCTTCACGCTTATTGGTTTCATTAGATGGCTGAGCTTCTATTAGGTGTTTGTACAGATATAGCGTGCCTTCCTCTATACCTCCTCGCGCATCGGCGCAACATCGAAAGGGCAAAACTTTGAACGCGTATATAAAAACCACTGCCTCCCTCTCTCTTTCTTCCCTTCTCTCATAGCGTGCAAGCATGTATAGACGTTTTTATTTCTCCATTTCCTCAGTTGGTCCGCAAATCTATCCTATCCGGCAATATCATCCTGCCTCCATCTCCGCGGGCTCTATTCCTTCTCTGCCAGAGTTAGCAAACGCGCGGGCGTACGTCACTTGCCCTCTCACTCATTCCCTCTCTCTCTCTCTCTTCTATCCGCTGTTGCTGTTGCTGCTATAACATCGAGTGGCGGCCGCCAGAGCCACCAGCGCTACTGCCGGCGTTCGATAGTTGCACAATATGGAGGCGAGCGGAAACCACACCCACGCAAACACATCTTTCCGTCAGGGTAAAGTTTACCTTGACTTGATCCTCGCCCCTCTAAGCCTCTCTCTCTCTTCCGTTCTCTCACTTCCCCCTCTCCTTCAGAGTCAATTCGTCTTTCAATAAAAGCAATCTCGAATCATCGTGACCAGTGCGTTGACTCCTGCTCGCATGAGAGCAGCACCTGCGTTATCGTGCACGAGAGAGTACGTGCGACAAAAAATTCACGAAGAATGTACCTTTGAATGTATGCGCGTGTATGTGCGTGTGTGTGTGCGCGCGCGGCTGGATCGGGGCAGATAAAGAGCCAGCAGCGGAAGGATGCGACCTGTAGCCCAAGACAAACGCGCCAACTGTTCGCCACGATAAATCTCGACGCGCACCACCGCCGCAGCGACGACGTATATAGGGAGAGAGAAAACAGAGAGAGAGAGGGAGAGGGGGGAGGGAGATTCAATCTTCGATGGCGATTCTCTCTTGCTCGCTTTGGAATTTCGAGATGCGCGCGCGGCGAGCCTCTCCTCTTTGTCTATCGGCTGCCGTGTTGCTGCCGTGTACGCGCCGCGCGGATTTTAATGGCTAGTTACATAAGCAGAGAAGGAGGAGGAGGAGGCGGCGGAGGATGTCTCTTCCCGTGCGAGAGAGGGACAATAGGGAATCGCGGGCACCCTGCACGAATAACGCTCTGCTGCGCTCACGCATACACACAAACTCCCGCACACACACACACGTATGTGTGCATTCGTACGCAGCTCCCCTGGCGATTGTACACGCGTTGGCTTTGCCGCAGCCTTTAAGAGGCTGAAGGAGCTACAGGGAAAGAGTGAGTGAGTGAGAGAGAGAGAGAGAAGCATCAGCGGCAGTAGCAGGAGCTAACCGGCTGCCGGCGCTTTATTGATTATCGTTCGTACCCCGGTGGGTGGCTTGCTGCAGAGTGACCGGGAGAGAGGGAGGGAGACCAAAGTGTCCATTGTATCTGGCAAACAACCTCGGAATATTACCGAAGCTCACGCTTTGGACTTTGGGCCGCTAACAGTACGGCACCAAACAACTACTACGTGGAGGATGGAAGGGGCGGCAACGGCGGTAGCGGCAACGGCGAAAACGAGAGAGCAGACCGCACTGCTAGGCTTTCAGCTCGGGTCGTGTGTAACGCGCACGATAATAATTGCCGGCGACTGGCCGTTCAACGGCTCGTTTAACGGCTTGTCCATTGCTCTGTCTCCCCCCTTTCGCTCTCTCTCTCTCTCTCGAATTCCGGGCCGGCGAGTTTCGCTTATACAGTCCGACTCGTCTTCGCGCGGCATTACCTCCACCAGCTCTCTGCCGCACCCCGCAGCCTGCGTTCTCGACTTTCGACGTTCGCATTACCGTGCGACGCCCTCGCTCGCCGAAACCGCATCGAGGGCGGAGATTCCCTCACTCGCTCACCCACATGTGTATTCCAAAAGCGCGAATGGCAGAGAAAGATAGAGAGAGAGAGAAAGTGGAAAACAAACAATGCCGCACGGTAACGAATTTCACGGTGTTTTGCATCTGTCGACTGTGGTGGCAGTGGGAAGGATAGAGAAAGAGAGAGAGAGAGAGAGACAGAGGAAAAGAGGGGAACGAGGCAAAAACTTGCCGATAAAAGTAATGGCTTGTTCCCGCGCAAGTTGAGCAAAAAGCCTCGCCTTTACTTGTACGCGAGGCGGCGGTTGTGCGCTAGCATGCTAGCACGCGCGGGAAACGCTAGTTTACGACGACGTTTCGCCTTCCTAAAATCCACTTATCACATTGTTTTTGCAAAACGGCTGTATTTAACTATAGCGCGCCGGCTATTACAGGTGTCTCAAATTCCCCCGTAATAATAGTTATTCGGGAAGTTGTGTATAGTCTTGGCGTGTACAAGCTGGCCCACGTCACTCAATAATGTGCGGTAATTAAATATACAGCAAAGAGGGCCCCTGTAACGTGTAATACTTGGCGTTAAATTAATATAATGAATCGTATATCGACGCGCCGAAGAGGAAGTAACGAGAACACGTTCTTATATACATTTTCACAGTGAAATACTTTTAAATTTGAATTCGTCGAATGGCGCCTTATCTACAGCCGGAGTTGAATATATAACTCGAGCTCAAGTAGATAAGGTCCGGGACGGGTGAGACACGCTCTGAATTATAATTCCAAAGTTCGCCCCGTCAAAAATGTGTCTCGTTCTCATGGAAACGCGCGCGCTAATTCGCCAGAATCAAATAACAGTTTAACGTTCGCATTGTTCCGATTCTTCGTCTGTTCTATTACTTTTATTAGTTTGCTCTCTATCTTCGCCGTAGAATCAGCTAATAAAGTTCAGCTGATTACCGAGTCGGGGGGAGGGCACGAACGAACGAACGAACAAACATCATATCCGCTTTGGCAATTTCCATTGACAGCGCGCGAGAGAAGGGAGAGAGAACGGACGGAATGCAATTATTTCGGACGAAAGTTTATCAAGCCAGAAGGGAGAGCTCGCACAGACGGCGATTATCGAAGGAGGGAAAGTTTAGGTGGCAAAAGGGAGCAACCTAGCCAGCTCTCTCTCCTGCGAGTCGTCGTCGTGTCGGTCCCAAGGAATCGAGGTGTAGATTGCGGAGGGGCCATTTGACGTGAGCTCGCGGAAGGACAAGGCTGCCATGGGAATTCGAGCACTCGGAGCGAGGGAGAGAGAGAGTGGAGCACAGCACGAGCGGCCGAGATAGGGAGAAGACAGGCGCACAGCAGCAGGGCGGCCAAAGGAGGACGGCGCAGACACACCGGTAGCGCGCCCGAGTTAACTAACAGTATAACCTCTACAGACCTCGACCCTCACAGCTACACCGCTCTCTGCTACACTGCTACCATCTCTGTACATACGTAAGACATATTATACCTATACATATATACATGCATGCATCTATTTCGAGCGAGCAAGCAAGCCTCTCTATCTCGTGCGGGTATACGTGCAGTATATATGAAAGCCAGCGTCGTGTTTACAAGCCGGTCTTATTCGCCGCGCGGCTGACCCGCTGGCCCATCTCTCGTGGCGCATTGTTGTCGCTAATACCACCGCTGGGTTATAAAGATGTCGACTGATATACGAGTATAGTGTACGAGGGAACGGCACATTTTTGCACGCGAGAGAGTCTTTACGCTCCCGTGAGCTCGCTGCTGCGCAAGGTCGCGCGCGCTGCTGCACACACACACGTGCGTCTGTAGCGTGTATATTATACGGGAGGAGGAGGAGGAGGTCGGCCAGCTGACTCGTTTGCATAAGAGGATCCCGCGCGACGACGCACGTGCGCCGTGTGCATAACGAGTCGCATGTAAAAGGCGCAGTGTAAGGGAGATTCTTCTATCGTAAGGGAACGTCGTAGGTTGACGAGGGCGCCGAACCACGCGGGCGAACATTTTTAATTGGATTTTATATTGGAGATAGCGCAGAAGGTTGCTTTAGTTCAGGCTCGCAAGAGTGTAAATACGCATTTTTTTTTCTTTTTCTTTTTATAATAATGTCTATGAAAATTTTCGCACCGTGGGGGACGGGGGCGAAAAGTTTTTCGAGGGCGAAAGTTCGCTGAATAAATTTCGCTTGCCTCCCACTCCCGGCCGGCCTCTCCCTAATTAGTCCCGAGCGCGCGAGAATTTACAACGAAATCGGCGCGAAACTGCAATAGGAATAATTCCCTCGTTACGAGAGCGCAACGTGTACGCTTTATATAGTGTATAATCGAGTGGCGAGGAGGAAAAATTCAGCCTCTCTGCCGTGAATATCCTCATCTCGCAGTCCCGGCCGTGAATTTTATCGAGAGAGAGAGAGAGAGAGACGCCCGGGCGCGAGACCTTCGCTGCACAAAAGAACAAAAGATGCGGAGGGGGAGGACGCTTTTCATCGACTCATTCGAGAGACCCCTCTTAATTGATCAGCGATTTCGTGCGCTTGCCACCAGGCGCGCAAGCGCGAGAGCACGACCAAGTTTTAATTTTCTAATTGATTACGGAGGCAACTGCGGAATTTTAATTTCGAATATGAAAAGCCCGCGCCTGTCAGGGAAGAAGCAGCCGAAGAAGAAGGAGGAAAAGAAGAAGAAGAGGAAGAAGAAAAGAGAAAGAGAGAGACAGAATGGACGTGGTTTGGGTTTGAAATTTTTCTTTCCCTCTCTCTCTTGCTGGCCGCGCGGCTCAATTAACGGCGTTGCCAACGGCTCGTTTGCATAAAATATGCAACGGCGCTAAGGCTCTATCAATGTTAGCCGGGCCTGGCCAAGTTGGCCCCCTCTCTCTTTCCCCTCCCGAGGCTGCGCCCGTATTTCGCATTAGCCACTGTAAAAATTCAGCGACGGCCCGCCCTGCGGAAAAAATCATCGCTGCCGCTCTATATTTACCTCGCTGCTTCGTTGCTCCATCGCCGCGGCCGACAGCGCTCTGGCACGAAATAATGAGGCGAGAGTGTTTTTCGATGGCCTCTGCTATTTTTCTTTTATTTATTTATTTTTTTGTTAATCAAAATGTAATTGCTTTTACGATAACAGGCGGTCTGAAAAAATTTACCGACTTTCCCCCGCACTTGAATTGCGCTGGTGATGCAACATACGTGTATAGGCAAGTCTGGGGGCGCGTGCAACTCGACGGCGCGTATATAGAGTTGTAAACTTGTATAACGCTTTGATAAAAGTGGAAACAAGGAATAACGGGCCGGAGGGAAAATGGATGTTGTTCTCCCTCTCCCTCTTTCCCTCTTTCTCGGTCTCGCGGCGAAGCTGTTTTCCATGAGGAAAGTGCAGAAGTGTACACCGGGGCGCTTCCCCATTCGTCACGTCTGCCCGATGCGCCCGAGCGTTCCTCTCCCTCCCTCCCTCTCCAATGAGCGCTAAACTTTTATCACTTCCTGATATATACGGCGTGTATATCTCCCTCCCTCTCGCCTCTGCGCTCGAAACTAGCGCTTGTCTCCGCCCGGGAGAAATACGTCGGGGCGGGCATGCGCGCTAAGCGTGTAATAGAATAAGGCGATACGGCGCCCTGAAAAACTGATGTCGAGAAAACGGTGGGGAGACCGGATTTCCCGTAGTAAAGGGGTTACTCGATTACTCGACAAAGCATTGTTTTTCAATTTCTCTCGCGGCGCTGGACTGTCTTTTTCGTTCCTATAAATCTAGCAGAATTACTTTTGAAGGAGCCCAACGCCCACGCCAACGCCCAATGTTATTTATTCGTTTTTAATAACACTCGAAAGCAGTGACGGTGGTGGTAGCCAGACGCAAATCTTAATTACATATCTGGCCGTTCTGCCGGAAAATATCCGCAGGCTATACTCGCCCTCGGGCGAACCCAGCGAAGCAAAGCCTGCCGATCCTGCCGCGGGTCAAAACACTTTGTGCACAGCTCTGCCGAGAGGAAAAGAGAGAGAAAGAAAGATATGAAAACCTATATCGTTAATCAGGCAAAAATTCCCGCGGTTTACTGGCTCTTGCCGCTCTAAAAAACAAAGGAAAGAAGAAGGACACAGCCGCGACGACGGCGTGCTGCGAATCTCTCACTTTCCGGCGAGGGCGCGAAAAAAGCAGTACGCCGGAGAAAGAGAAGAGCCTTGGACGGCTGCCAATCTCTCGCGCCACCGCCGCATTTCCCGGGGCCAAGGAGAAGCGGGACAGTCTCCAGAGAGGGATGAAGTGAGCGGGGGGACAACAGGGTACAAGCGAGAGAGAGAATCCGCGAATTTTATTTATTCCCAGCGTATATAACGCCCAGGCCGCGCGCTGTCCCTTTCGACGGAAAAATCCGCGCGCTCATGCATCGACCGCGGTTAGAGAGAGAGAGAGAGAGAAAGAAAGGGAATTTACCGCAATACAGTATTCTGCACCGTTGCTAAAAATCTATCTCTCACACTGTAGCAGTGTCCCAGTCTTTCGGTCCCAGCGCTCGTCTCTCTCATTCTCCCGCGCTCCACATACGTGCAGTTCGCGGAGAGAGAGAGAGAGAGGGAGAGGAAAAAGTGGCGAGTGAATAGAGCATAGGGCGAAAGGGAAGAGCGAGGCCGGGATAAGCGGGTAATGCGATCACGATTTTCCGCGTTCGATTAGCGAGTGCCTCCTCGATCTCTCTCTCGCTCTCTCTTCCTCCTTATCTCGCCCTCTCAGCCGCCAGCGCGCGCGCGACGTCGTGCCTCGCGGGGATACGGTTAGGCGGCGTTAGCTCCCCCCCACCTTCTTCGGCTAGAAACACACGAAGAGCATAGGGTCGCGACATTCGCCCATACGGATCCTGACAGTTTCACAGTTAATTGCCCAGATGAGTCACGAACTAATCATTTTTAAGGGGCCTCGTTATACCGTTGCCGTGAGATTGTTTTAATAGCGAGAGAGCCTAACGCTGTAAGGAGCGCGCCCAGATAGAGCGCAATTCGCCGCGAGAAGATCGATTTCCGCGTAATAACGCGCAAAATCCGAGCTGTTTTCTCCTCAAACATTGTGGGTTCCCCCCGTTGGGAATAGAGAACGCAAGAGACAGAGACTGAGAGAGAGAGATATTTGCGGCCAGCCGACCGCACGGTGAACGTGACGGATTTGAATCATGACGCGATCGCCTTGTTAAAGGGATCGGGGTGCTGTACGTACGGAGCATTTTTAATCCGACCACCGCGATAAGCATCAAGCGTACTATAATATAGATCCAGATAAGTTCATTCGCGTAACTCCATACGAACGAATTAAAAATTACCCCGCGGGAGGGAAAAATAACTCTCTGCAGCGTCCATGTGTTTTCCTTTAATCTCGGCGTTTGAAAAACTTTAATTGAAACGCACCTCTCGGCTTCGTACGTCGCTTAGTTGGTGATTATTTTTCGAGTGGATACATTATATATAGGCACCCAAGTGCCGCGGCGCGCCGCGAAAGAATCCCAGAGTCCCGCTTCCCTTGTATATATACCTACTTGAACCCTAACTCACGCGATAAACTCGCGAATCGTTAATAACTGACTCGGCATATTAAGCTTTATTAAGCGCATTAGCAATGTTAATATACTCCTCTAGCGCCATTCGCAATCCAGTAACGGCCTTTCTCTCAACAGTATATATATATACATACGATTCGCGTATAATAATAACTCGGCGCCTCTCAGCGTCGTAAGCGCGATAAAAACAGCCGTATTCTCGCATGCCTCTCTCTCTCTCTCTCCCTCTGCGGCGCTAATTTCTTTGCGCTACACGACCGCGAGTGTGAGAAGCTCGAGCGTTCGCGCGTATATCATGAGCGATCGATGATATAGCCCCGCGGCGAGGGAATAACGTTATATACGAGAGCTACCTTTGCTCGGATTCGGTGTTTACTTTTCATCCCTCGACTCTCATTCTTCTTTTTTTTTTTCTTATGTGCGGGAAGACTTTTACGCTCGACACTATATATTCTTCTGCTTTTTTCCTCTCCCGTTACTCTGTCGTCCCCCGCGCGTTGTATGAGCCAGAAAACCACTTCGCTCTCTCTCTCTCTCGCATGGCAGAAAATAATAAGCACGAGACCCCTTAGCTTTCTTGCGAGGGAGCCCGGCACGAAATGCAAGTATTATATAGCTTCTCGTCGTCGACGTCGTCGTCAGCCGCGTGCACTTCCGACTTGAAACATTATCCAAAACAAGCCGGGCTAGTTTATTTTACCGCCGTCGCAGGGGACGCCCGGCGGATCGATGGAGCGGCGACGGACCCGGCAATGTTTCACTTATGAATGACGTAAAACGTCTGCGCCGCGCGCTCGCGGGAAAATCGTGCGGCCGGTACGCGGCTCTGTGCATTTTTGCGCGCTGCGAAGCTGCATAAAATGTAACGGTGCACCGCACTGAGGGGCCCCCGAGGTCTCGCTGTATTTCACGCCCTGAGTTTGGCGGAGGGCGCACGGATATGCCCGTGATTGATATTGGTCGATGGTTAGGGGAAAAACGTTGTCGAATTTTTCTAACTATAATGGGAGCGCCGACGTACGAAGGGGTGTGGCAGAGAGAAAATAATTTTGTGGGTACTCTATTTAGGGCTATAGGGGTTTTACCTTGATGTGATGACGTTACAATATTTTCAATATTTCGAGTTTTCAAGATTAATAATCAAAGCAAAATTGAAAAAAAATGTTAATGGTTCGTTACAATGTTAGTGCTTTTATTGTATAATATTGAAAAAGTCAAAAGATTTATTGAAGTTTTTCGATAGCGCTGGAAACGAATTTTTTAATTTAAAAATTTTTAATATGGCAGTGCGTTTCAAAGCTTTTCATCTCTTCTTCTCTTAAAAAAGTGATGGATGAAATCTGTCATCACAATAAGACTGTTTTGATTGGTTATTGTAGACTCATTTGATT
>UXGD01000386.1:0-62690 GCA_900474315.1 Torymus auratus
TTGGATGTTTAGGTGCTAGGAGTTGATGTGTATCGCTTCTAAGAGCGTTGTCACACGATCGGAAAGGATAGGGACATTACGGTAATATAACAGGACGTTGGTGGGAATGTGTATGCCGATTGCCGTCTGCTGACTTTTATGGCACGTTGCAGGTATAGAAATTTCACTGACTTGCATTAGCTCTTGTATCTATATATGTGCATACATAACCTGCACAGAAGGCGCACGTATGCATGCACGTACGCCTAATGCAGTCAGGAAGCCTGCAATTTCTCTTCATAGATAAATTCAAAATTTACCATTTCGGAGCATCATAGGAAGAGCGATGCTCCGAAATGAAATTTTTCTGTTTCTATTTTTGTACAGTGAAACAGAGCATCAATGCCTAAGTGGAATTATTTGTTCTCTGTAAGATGCAGCTATAATTTATTTAGACGGATGTCTTGACGAGTCCGATAAACGATTTACAAGTGTAAAAAAATTTTGATAATGTTCATATTTCACGTGAAAATTATACAAAAAAATGTAGATAACAAATTATTCTGATGCACTTCTTCAAGTCTAACGATAAGTAACAAAATATGCTGTCTCCGCAGATTTCCACGTTTTTATTATTATTCAGACACAAGACTCCAATCTCGATTTACAATTTTTCTTTGAACATCATTCAACGACAAAAAATTATTTCTAATTTCATAAATCCCCATGCGAAACCCTCGCCTCAATGAACTTATTCGCGCCCTATGGCAAGCGCACTGACACAGCGGCCGGCGATTGGCAAAAAAGAAACAGCCATCATCATTGGCGCTTCGTGCTCCGCTCACCACGTGACTGGACCCATGCCATGTTTGACTCTGAAAACCTTTTCCGTCCGCTCTCCCCCTCAAAAACAACAACAAACATCTGGCAGCCAACGCATCGTCGCTGTCATGTAACGAAGAAAAAGAACGTACCGTCGCACACGCCTCTCGGTGTTAAGTATACACGACACGAGGGTTTATCGCGGGTCTGACGAAATGGCATTAAAGATAACAAGTTATATGAGGCGTAGCGAGAATCCGTGAGAGCGTGCGCGCACATAATACCACATTTTACATTATTTAGAATGCCTGCATCACGGTGAATTGAATCCACTATCTCACGCTCGTGGCGACGGGCCGTCGTTCGGTGAATAGATAAATAAGTCGCCGTCTCTCGTCGGGCGGCGAGATAATAGCCCCCGAAAGGTGCGCGTCAAGCGCATGAGCGCGTTATATCAGATGCGTCGTTCTGGAGAGCGAGGGCGGAGAGAGAAAAGCAGCAGTGCGCGCGCGTGAGGGGTTATGTGTCAGCCGCGCATCCTGGAGATGGCCGAGGAAAGGGACACGTCAAACGCTGACGCACGTACCTGAAATGTAAACAAGCCTCTGCAACGTGTCGCATTTGTCAGCTGTACGCTGCTGCTGTTTACTACACCATTTCGCGTGTAGAGATCTACGGTTCCTTCTTCCGCGTGTCTGTGTGTGAAATACGCGACGAAGATGTTTGTGAAGGGGCTCATCTTCTGGGGCATCGAGATCGCAGCGTTTATGGCGACCTGCTGGCTCTTTGCCCTCTCGCTCTACCCGCTGATGATCCTCGTATTAATACGGATACTCCTGGCGCGACGGCAGGATCCCGAACGCCGGGACAACCCGGACGAGATCACCGTGGGGATCTTCCATCCGTACTGCAACGCTGGTGCTGGAGGTGAGCGCGTACTCTGGTCCGTCATTCGAGCGCTGCAGCAGAACTACCGCAACGTCCACGTCTTCATCTACACAGGCGACGTCGACCATGACCGCGACAAAATTTTGGCAAACGTCGAAAAGGTCTTTAATATGAAGATGCAGCTCAATATCAACATTGTTTATCTGCGTAGGAGGAAGTGGGTTGAAGCTAAGATGTATCCGTTTTGTACACTACTGGGACAGAGTGTAGGCTCAATTTGGCTTGGTTGGGAGGCTCTCTCACTGTTTAAGCCAGATATTTATATAGATACTATGGGCTATGCCTTTACTTATCCATTGTTCAAGTACTTTGGTGGATGTAAAGTTGCTTCTTACACTCATTATCCAATAATCTCTACCGATATGTTAACCAATGTCTCTCGGAGAACTGTTTCTTATAATAATCGTCATATAATAGCTAGAAATCCTATCCTTACTGTCCTTAAGCTTGGCTATTACAAGGGTATTGCTTTCTTATATGGCTTAGCTGGAAAGTCAGCTGATATTATAATGGTTAACTCTTCATGGACTAAGGATCATATTAATAACATTTGGAAGTGCCCTCAGAAAACTCATCTTTTATACCCGCCATGTGATGTTGAAAGACTGATAGACTTGCCACTGCTGAGCGAAGCAGAAAAGAATAATGAAATTCGGATTCTCTCTGTTAGCCAGTTTAGACCTGAAAAGAATCACGCTCTAATGATAGAGGTGATGAGCAAATTGAAATCTTTGATTGACGAGAGTATTTGGAAAAACGTACTCTTAGTTCTGGTTGGTTCATGTCGTAATGAAGACGATGAGTCTTATGTGAAAAAATTGAAAACAATAGCCAAAAAATTGGCGGTAGAAGATAATGTTAAATTCAAGATTAATGTATCATATTCAGAATTAATTTCTGAAATGCAGAAAGGTACCATTGGTATTCATTGTATGTTGAACGAGCATTTTGGAATAAGTGTTGTTGATGCACTAGCAGCTGGACTCATCATGGTTGCCAATGCATCAGGTGGACCTAAAGATGACATTATTAATACAAAGGATGAAACTAGAAACGGATTTTTAGCCAAGGATGCTGATGAGTATGTTCAAACAATTCTGACCATTATAAATATGACTGCTGAAGAAAAGAATAAAATTCGAAATGAAGCTAGAAAATCTGTGGAACGATTTTCAACAAAATGTTTTGAACAAGAAGTAGTGACGATAGTGGAACCATTTTTTAAATTAAAACAAAGATAATGCTTTTATTGTTGGTGATTTGTATAAAAAATTGTGAAAATATAAATAAATTTTATATGTTTTAAATTTTTCTTTTCCTCTACTATAATAAAAAATTTTAACACATATTTTGTATAATAAGCTGTGTAAGTAAAAACGATATCAATCAAAAACAATGTATGTACCTATTTATACTAAAATTTTATATGAAAAAACCTAACACATAAAAATGAAGAGAATAGAGTAAATTATTTTTAAATGATTAAAACATCATGCATTCTTTACTTATGGATAATTTTTATTAAAAATCATCATATTATTCATGTAATTTCAACAATTAAACTGTGTTTTTACAAAAGGTTCAACAAGGTAAATATATTTTTACAAAACATCAAAAATCTATAAAGTTTTTGATTTTGATATATGTACTATTTCATAATGAAATTAATGCCATAAGAATACATTAAAAATTCCTCATAGTATACAGTAGTACTAAATACAAGTCTCTTTGGCACAGCTACTTTTTTTAAATAAAAAATAATTTTGAATACAAAATTAATGCATAATAGATATATGCAAGTTTAAAATACATTTCAAGTTTTTCAAATATAATGAAAATTAGTTATAAAATTAAAATATTATTACATCAAGCTCATAGCATCAAATACAAGCAATATAAGTTTCTTAAAACATAGGCTATAAAGTATGATTATTGGATAATTTAATTATTATCAAACATACACAATTATTCTGAAATTTAGTTCTAGTAATATTTGTATAAATATTCTTTGTATAGTTATTTTATATTTGTTATAAAAATTCTTTGCTTATTATTTATTAAAAATTATGTGGATTTGAAAAATAGTTATTTCGTATTTTTTATATACATCAATTTTTTTATCTTCTATAAATATATAAATTTCATAATCCTTACAATTGTTTACCAATCACGATTTTTTAAGTTAATAGTCACTATACCAATCATATCACGTGAACGACGATATATTACAATAAAAATTATCAAATCATTATTTCTATTATAAAATAAATTGAAGGGATATGTAGAACAATAATATCATTTCACTTGAAGGTTCATATATCTTGTACTTTTTTTACTTTTTTTTAATAACTTCTTTCAGTATATTATTTTCTTAAAAAATGTTGAAAAAGTATCACAAAATATAAATAGTCTTGATTCTACGAAAGTACTAATAAACTTTCATCATATTTAGGTAAGATGTAATCAACTGATATAGAACTTTGAAATCGAGGAACTTGAACTATATTTTTATCTTTTCTAGAACTTACACGACGAATAACATTTCTAGTCCATTCTGTAACTGAAACTGGCGTTGATTTCTGAAGTTCGGTACAAATATCTTGAATAAACCAAGTACCTAAACAAAATTAAAATAACTTATTTATTAGAAAATAAAGTCATAATTATATTAGAACTATGGAGGTCACACCCCCTGTGCACTCTCCTTAAGCTCGCCGCGCCAACCCCCCGCAGGCCCCGCTGTCTATGCAAAAACTTTGTTTTTACGTTAAGTCACGATTACTAGTACCTAGGAGAACCTTATATACGTAATAACTGAGACACCTCAAAAACTAATATATTATTTTATAAAACCGATCGTCGAAAAACCACTTTTATGTTCAATATTTCTGTATGAAATTAAATCCTGTTAAATTATAAGCGAAACTCGATTATTTCTGGTGTATTTAGGCGTTAATAATAATTTTTATATGTCCGCGGCTAGTCAGCAATTGGTTATACAAAAAAATGTCCAAGGAAAAGTTTTGTTTTAATATTATCTATAACTTTTACATTTAATATTTCTGTGTAAAATCAAATCCTCTTAAGTAACGACCGAAAATTGACTATTTTGTCGATTACATCACTATTACGTTTATATAATTTTATTTGTGCTCACATATTTTTAAACAGATCTTTCTCAAAGTAGATACATTACGTATCTATAATAAGACGTCTAATATTAATTTCGATCAGATCCGATAAAATTTTATTGATAATCTTACAATTTTCGCTCTCGCGAAAATAAGTATAAGATTCTCCCAAGAAGCGGTATTTCTTAAAAATAAAGTCAATATTTACCTTCAGTTTCATGTCGCATTGCAACAAAACTTGTTACTGTGGCTAAAAAGAGACCAAAATGTAACCGAGTTAAGGGATTACCATATTTTATTGGCCCATCTGTGACTAGTCGTCCTGAGTTGTTTGTAACCAATGCTGGGTCTACTGTACCTGTAAAAAATAATTTAATTATTAAACATTATATGTGAGTAAAGTCAATAGCAACCATTAGAAACTTTAAATTCCTTTGTTATATAAGATTTTTTTGTTAATTAATCATAAATTAATTACAAATGACTTACCTATATTTTTGCCTTGGCATGACTGTAAGATAACTAGTTTAAAAATGTTTTCCAAATTCTTACAGCAAAATTTGTCTTCTATTTCATTAATGGATAATGAATTATTATCGGAAAAGACGACATATCCTAGAATACATGACATTATTTGATAGATATACAAAATGACAATTATTAGAAAATATTGTTATCGCTAATTAAAATTATTACTTATGTCGACTGTAATTTATATTCACTGTTATCGCTATTCGTACCTTCATATCCATGACTCATAATGCACATAAAAATGGAACCATACACTTTATACCGTGGTTCATTAAACTGATTTAAAACAATCAGCATTTCATCTTTTGTTAAGTTTTTATGTTTTTCAATATCAAATCCACATCCTGTAAAAGATTTTTCCAAATCTTTTTCATCTACATCGGATCCCTTTCTTTTCTCATACTACAAAATAATAATCTTGTATGTTAAATCTTCAATCAAATTTATTTAACAAGTTCAGTTTCAAGCAAAGTTTATAATTTTATAAGTTGAAAAAAAAGTAATAAAGTTGTTTATAATTTTATAAGTTGAAAAAAAACTTTGCTACAGTAAAGGTTACAGTTTTTTTGTTACATACTTATAAGACATGTGTTACATTGAACTTGTTATAATTATTCAATTTTATCAATGATTTAAGTGAAAACTCCTACCTCATTAGGATCTTTAAAATGGACTTCATTAATTATAACACAAAGTCTTTTGTTATTTTGGCTCCAAGGAATATTTTCATTTATTCCATTCAGTGTTCTATTATTATTTATAAACGTCAAAGAATTACCATTTTCATTAACTCTAGTAGAATCCTGCTGATTTTCATTTTCACGTTTCCAAAATTCAAAGTCATTAAATTTGGATATACAATCAATGTCCTTAAGACATTTTAAAATATTATTTACATTAGGTTTAGGATCTAAAAAACAAAATTTATGAAATATTATATCAAAAGTAAATATAATTAGAATCTTGTAATGTACCATATATTGTGGTTTTTATTTTAATAATAGAACAATATGTAAAAATCATTATTTAATAACAACGTGATACTAATTATTAAAAAAAGTTTAAAATTAAGGTTTTCAAATAAATTAAGTGAAAAATGCAATGGGCTAATGAAAACATTAATAAATTTGAATTGAATTCAGAATTCCGAAAAGTTTTAAATAATAATGTTCAAAACCATACCTTCATTGATTGTAATATGTTTTTCTTTTAACCAATATAGAATATAAAGTTCTAGCCATATATTCTGTTTATCTAATTGTATTGGTGTATCTAATTGCTCATTAAATCTATCTATTAATCTTTTTACTTCAGATGGAACTAAACTATTGCATAGAAAGTATAAACTCTTCATGACACGACTTATGTTTACAGAATGGGTATGTAAAGAGGGCAGAAATCTTTGTTTCATTGCTTCAATCCAAATTTTGTCATATCCTAGTTTTCGAATGGCATCAATGTTCTTTGTTATTAGTAATGCTTCCAACAATTTCTCTGTCCAATTATTCACTTTGCTTAATTTAGTGAATCCATTATATTCACCATCAATGTCTTTTATTACTTTAATTAAGTCGGTATGTTCATCTACCATTAAAAATATTATGGAAATTCTATCCATTTCGTCTAATTTTGTTTTCATTTCTTCTAGTATATTTTCATTAATCCTATTTTTTGAATAAGACTTCATATTGATTAATGGCCCAGGAATTGTACCAACTGCATCTGTTACTAATGCCATAATGAGAAAATAATTTCCTTATTTCTGAAAAGAAATAAAAAAAAATTTAATTATACTTATAGAATAAATGCACTATTTCTAAATAACAAAATCTACTTTTATAATTGATATATCACATGGTCATATTTTTAAATGATACTTCACTCTTCAAAAATAAATCTGTAATAAAATTAGTAATAAACTTTAAAATAGAAAATTGTACTGAACATAGCAAAAAGGTTTAATATATTTATCAATATGTAGATATATTTATGAACTACAAACTTAATTATAGATAGGTAAAACTTTTGTTAAACTAGTTACAAAAATCTCTAAAAAACTAAATATATATAAAATAATAATAAATGGGAAAAAGTTCATTTATTCACCAATAATTATTATATTTGCTCACTTTCAGAAACTTTTTATATATTCACTGGTAAGGTTATGTACACAAAATTCTTGTAAACATTCCTTATTCCTTTGCCACTTGTTATGATTTTTATGATGCTCTGTTTTTCTCAAGTATTATATATATTAAATATAGTTAATTGAGGTATAAAAAACTTCCGTTCAAATTTTTTTTCAAAAAATTTTGCACTTAGCTTTTTCAGCACTTTAACTTATACGGAAGTTCACTGTTCATTATAAGTATCTACTGCTTATGCTGTATGCTCAGTATCTTGCATTTTATTGAACGGTCCGATACTCAATATTGAATAAGTAGTTTCACATTTCAGATGAAAACTACACCCGAGAGCTGATATCTTCGCGGCCAAAACATGGCGAGAGATCGTGTGCACCAATCGTTTCTTGCGTTTATATCATTATCTGAAGCAGTACTTTCCTGGAACTATACTATATACATACATCAGAAACGTATACAATATAAAAGATGATAGATGACAAGATGACGTCGAAAATGGTGTCGTGGATTAGATCATATCATTCAATTTTATTTCTTTATACGTTTGATGCTATAAAATAATAATAGAAAACAAGAATAAATAAAACTAAAACTATTTTTCTATATATAAATATCGTTTTATTTTAAATGTTTTAATTCTTTTATTTGTTAAGTTAATTATATATATTCTTTATATAATAAATTATTTTAATATATTTATATAATAGGTAAAATTATTAGAAGTTTTCTCGAAGTTAGGTCTATAAATTTGTTTATTGCTTCTTTTTTTCTTTTCTTTACCGATTTTTATTTTAACTGTTTTGATTACAAGAAGTTTTCTTATTTTAAAATATCTTATCGTAACTTTTATCTCAATTATTCAGTGCCATTTATATGGATTATGTGGAAGAACTAAGAGCACTCATATTTCCATCACGTTCTAACTTTACTTTATATACGGACAAAGAACGACTGTTGGTAAAACAAATATTTTACGTTTAAAATACTGAATCCTATAGAATAGAATAATTTATACAATATATATATATATATAGAATATAAGGCCTATAGATATATAAATATTTGGATTTTCGAAATGATTTAATTAAGTTAAATATATCAGAAGCAAAATAATTGATGGATTGCGGGATAAATAAATAGATTTTACAGTTTTAAAATATGGAATGATAGAAATTTTATGCATATATAATACATATTTTACTTTTTTAATAAAGCATACAGTCCCAATTTATGTACAATAAATATTGTACGAGAAAGAAAAGAAATTCAAGAGAATAAACTTATTGTTCTAAAATTTTATTTGGAACTGAGTATTTATTATGGCGTTTTGTGAGTAAAAAATTTATAAGACATTGTCATCACGCGTCGAATTCGGGGGCGGAATAAGACCCTCACCCGATTTTAAAATAGCTTTTCTTCCCGGCCGTATAATTACAGACCGTATTTTTTTAACAAGGGCATGATATGATGGGGTCTTTGTTAATTTTATTGTTATGTATGGAAGTTGAGTATATATGTATAGGTAATTGCGAATTTCGAGTCGTGCACAACAAATGTTAATAAATATTATCTCTAGCTGCAGCGGGGAATAATATCTTTCGCTTTTATGAAGCACGCTCGAAATGCGCGATTTTCTACTAAACTTACAGGCATGTAAAAAGGCTTATCTCATACTCGTGATGAAAGAAATACATTTATTACCTTTTAAAAATCTTTCAAACTATACATACCTATATGTAATTCTACCAAAAAAGACGCGAAAATTTTACCATAGCCTGGCCAAAAGTAGCACTTTCGCTCCCGACTCAGAAACGTGAATGGTATTTTCGGCCCGGGTATGGTGAAAAATCGTATACGCAACACGGGGATAAAGAGGTCCACCCCAGAGCACAATTTACATACATGCTTTGGACTGGTCAACTCTTTACCTCTCTAGTTGCATAATATGTATTATAAATGCCTACAGTATCCAGCCATTTTTTAAGGAGAAAAACACATTTTCAATCTAAACAAAAAAACAAATATTCGCGCTTTTTTCAAATAACCAATCACATCTATTCTTTTTAAAGAGAGGATATTCAACTGTAAAAAAATATGTACTATGATGTTCTTACGTATATAATAGTTAAAGGTAAAATTAATACAAAAGTGATAGGAAAAAAATTAAATCAACAACATACATTTTATTTATTTTAATATAAAAGCATTTATTAAAATTAGCGCAGTGGTAGGCAACATAAGTAAAATGTTTGGCTATTTTCGTCATGTTAGTAGTCTTGACAGTTACATTTAGTCGCATTTAAACTGTATGGATCTTAGAATTACATTGTGACTGTGTCTTTATTATATCTGTACAAATCATACAGGTTTTTAATTAATTAATGTAAATCATTTATAAATATGTACATATGTGTGCCCATTATACATTAATTAAAAATGAAACTTTTCTAATATACCTCTCTAACATCGATTAATGTAAACATTATCTAAAGTCTCCGCTTATGAATTTTACGTTAATTTTTAGTTGGGCTGAAAATATTCTATTATTCCACAAAAAGAAAAAACTATTATGACTTTTATTCATTCGACTAGGTTTAATTAATATCTATAAATTACAATATCACGAGACGATCGGATATCGTTCGTTGTAACGGGAACAATTAATTTATTTTTTCGGACTTCACGTGATTGCATTTCTTGCGTATATAATCATTCGCACTCTTTTCTTTCAAACGCCTATGCCTTAAAAAAACGAAAATGAAAATTTCGTTAGACCTGTTACTTATTACGTCGTAAATAACTATTATTTAGCACTGTTAGCAATAATTAATTTAAGTTCACTTGACACGTTGACATTCAACAGATATATCGGACACACACACACAATGCGTATCGCTTAAAATTCCGATTATCACTGCTTTAATTTAAAACTAAAGCTACAAATGTATACCGAAAGGAATGGCAGCATGCATTTAATTCATTTTTTTTATTCCATTAAGATTTCAAAGGTGATCGAGGAGAAACATGGATAAGAACCAGTGTCAAGTTTTAGGACGTTAATAAGGATATCAAAATATGTGTACATTTACTTTCATCTTACACGAAGGTAGTTTAGGTTTCTTTCAATTGAAATTTAAAATTTCACTTAATCTAAATCCATCGTGGTTATTTTTTTATTATTTGGAATGAATTTTCAATACATTCATTAATTTTTTAATTAAATTTTAAATTTCATTCATGCTTATATAAAAAAGATTAATCCTTGACGCTGTTTTCTTCGCAATTCAAACCATCGTATCTCCCCTTACACTTGAAGAATAAAATTCAAATTCCAAGTACATGATTCATTTTACCGCAATTACAGGACCGGCGGCCCTTATTTTTCTCTTCCTTCGCCTCTTTTGATGCAACTATTCGTTTGCGTAAAAAATTGACTATACAGTGACTTATTTAATTATACCTTACAACAATCAATATCTTTTGTTATTTTTAAAATAACTATACCAGTCTCTTTCTTTGCAAACATAAAAATAGATTTTTTTTTGCTCTGTCAATTCACAGAATGTACATATCACGCATATACTATACTCATAACCATACGTCTCGTTCATCAAAAATATTTTTTTTTTGTTGCTTTCTCGTCGAACCTCTATCCGCGTTTATATCTTTTCGACCACGACTTCTATATACGGTATAGAATATATTAACGTTCCTAATGTCGAGATAAAATTCTATTTTAAACACGTAAACATTCATCCGCTAAATTCGGTCGCCGAGAACGCCGTTTGATTATTCCTTGCTCACTGTCGGCGCTTCTTATAACCATTAGTACCATTTTGTTCGCACGGCAACTCGCCCCCTACATAAGTCTAAAATTAGCCGCACTCCCGCACGCTCCGGCCATAAAGTGTTCGTAAAAATCGAGTGTATATTGCAAAATAACAGGACGATAATAAGTATAAAAAATTGCTACTGCTGCTGCTTTTTCACCGCTGCGAAATAAAAGCTCGCGAAGAGGTCGTCGTCGTCGTTTTGAAATGCATCGATCATCTCTGCTGCTCGTCTGGAGTCGATTTCCGGTCAATTCTGCACGTGTAATCGCGACAGCGAAGGCATGCGAACGCACCCTGCAACTTTATCGGCAATACTGCTTGAGGAAATACTAAACGGAATACTTGGAGCCACGCTTGTTCACGGGTGTCAATCTTAGGCCTTTCGACAGCATTTGCGCCTCGAGGTCTCGATCTTCGTCTTGGTACCTGAAATACCAAAGAAATAGATGTAATTAATTATGAAGCCTATGATCGAGAATTGTAAAATAAAAAAAAAAATTTAATAAACAAAGAAATAAGCTATTCACTCGACAATCAAAAACGTAAAGTAAGAATTGTGTGCAAAAATAGGAAAGCTTTTAAAAACATTGCATTGACAATTGCGAAAACACAAAGATGTGCTATGTTTAAAATTCAAACAAAGAGACTAAAAATAAGGCATATTCATCTTTTGTACTGTGTTTATGAAAGAGACAAGATCAAAGTAATTTCAATGAGCTTTTTGCATTAAAATGATGTGTTTATTTTTAGGTAAAAGCGAATCGTAAACTTTGATGGAAAATTTTAATTTTTTACATAAACCATAAAAATATCATTTAAAGTTTCTCATTAAAATTCTTCGGTTTTTAACAAAAAAATCCTCTGTGTATTGTAACATCAATTATTTTTTATAATTGCTTTGAAACATATTATTCGTATTTCAATTATTAAATTGCAATATTTACTACTTATTAATGTTATTAATTAAAATTTTCATAATCAGTGATAAGCGCCGGCTTACCAGTATATCTCTCAAGTGCACTGCGCAGAGGTGCAAAAGTAAGCGAAGCCGTGCGTATTCCCTAACACCCTCTGCCCGTAATGTCTATTTTTTCTTTTTCATGTACTCGGGGACAATTTTTTTTTCATTGAGACACTGACACATATGTAAATGTTTTTGATGACGTTGGGTAATATGTTTTGACAGTTATGAATCAACATAAAGCAGATGTACTATGGAGCCCCCATAATTGACTGTACACTAACTTTTACTGGCCCAGTAATACGCGTTCTCTGTTTATTTATACGTGGAGAGTATACTTTTAGTAATATAAACTAGAAAAATGAATAAACGAAAAAATCTGTTTTCAAATTGAAACATTGAAATAAAAAAAAATATAAACATTTTTATATTACTTTTATTATAAACTTTTAAGTATATTCTCCTAAAAACTATTCTTGCAGTAGAAGACTTCTATAGAAGCTTAAAGTTTGTACAATAAGGAAGAAATTTTGTAAGAAAGCAGTAACGTTATATATTATTTTATCGTAGATAAATCTGTGTATTTTTTTTTTTTTTAATATAAAAAATATAATATCTCGTTTATCTTTTAGCAGTACCATATAAATCTGCTCATAAATCGTGATTATAACACCTTTATAAAAATCTTTTCACTTGATTATAATAATGAACATGACTTATGTATTCTTTTTTAATATAATATATAATATATATTCACGAATTTCTCGTGATAACTTTTGTAATTGGTTTTTAAGTATATTATAAATCTAACAGGCAAGCTGCATTGAAACATGCATATTAATTTCATTGTTAAACAGCTTCATGCCATTTGCTTGTATGGAAAAAAATCATTAAAAATCTCACACTCTACTTCATAAAAAATATATAGTAATATTCTTAAAAAAAGCATAAAAATTTAGTTGAGATTCAAAAGTTTCTAAAGAAAAAAAAGACGAAATGATGAGATCTGAAAGCAGACACTAAAATGAAGCCATGCATGAGATATAAAATTTTGTGACACAGAGAAAGAGAGAGACATAGGATAGATTGCTGTGAAAGATTATCTCCATCTTTAAAAAATAGCGAATATCACGGAATTTCCTATTTAAAATCCCCTTAAAAATCGTATTTCAGCAGACATTTTGGCAATATTTTTCACATAGTATGCTCAGACAACGTATATTTTGTAAATATTTCGTCTACTTTTAATAAATTCTCAAAAATCTCGCGATTCTTTTCAATCTGCTTCGGTTTCAAAATTCTCATCATAGACTAGCTTACACGATATCGCTCGTTTCTATAATCGTCATTACGAGCGACACGATGTAGCGCGATAATCGTTCACAGCATCGAGCGTGTGTTAGGTGAAGTATAGGAAGGATTTGTCGTGAGGCGTGATAAAGAGTTCGGTAAGGTAAAAGGAGAGCGAGTACGCGATTAGAATCGCCAAGACAATGTAGGTGTAGGAGACGTGTGAGCTGCCGCCTGACGGCGAGTCGCTCGTAGTAGTGGGTGGTGCAATGAGTGTCGGGCACGAGGGTCTACGCCACCTTTGTCGCTCCTCTTCCAACAGAGCAATCAGCGAGTCGCGCTTCGCTACGATCTCTAACATCTCCGTTAGGATCTCGCCCTCTTTTTTCACGTCTGCGCGCGTTTTCTTCTCATCTGAAACATAAAAGACAAGCATGAGCTAAAGCATATCTTATTTGCTTTCAAAAACAAGTAGTTTCTTTTTATAAGCAATAAAATACAATCTATCAATCTTCATAATACATCTATCAGCTAGATAATTATTATCAATTGATTTTTATTTCCTACGATATCGATATGATAAACTGTTTGATCATATCGAACAGTACCATTAAAAAAAAAAAAAAAAAATACTTGTACTTATATACTGACCATCGTCAGCCAATCTTTCGCGGAGTTCTTGCTGCAGCCTGTCATGCCGATCCTCGAGTTGTACTTCTTGTGCTCTCACCAATAGCTCTTTCTCGTATCTGCGAAGTTCTGTTCTTTCTCGCATCAGATCGAGCCACTCGCGCAGCAAGTCTGCTTCTTCTCGATCGGAGCTTTCTAAATGTTGAAAATAACAATTAGAAATTTGTACCAATTATGAATGATGTTATACACAGAAGTATTATGAAATTGGATGTCCGAAATATTATTTCTGATATGTATTCTACTTATTGAAACTAACAGAAAAATGATAAAAAAACTATGGGAAAGTATAATAAACCCAGTGACAAAAAATCACAAACTATAAGGATGTCTCTGTAACAAAAACTATACGTAATATAATTACTAAAGACTATTTTTTTTATATCGTTACATTTCATAATTATTGTATATCGATAACAGAAAAAGAAATTTTACCTCCTTCTCCTCCCAACGCCTTCTCTACGCTGACGCCTCTGCTCTCCAGCTCTCTCTGCTTGACTTCGGTCTCCTCTAGCTTTCTCTGTATCTCCTGAGCCATTCTCAACCTACATAAGTACGCGCACACAAACGAGTTTAGCATTACATGGTATTTCTCGGGAATGAAGTTACTCAAGTAAAATTTCCATCGACTTTTACGTACCTCTTGAGTTGCGCTTGCCTGGCGATGCGCTTGGCAGTTTTTGCTTTTCGCGGAATGCTATTGCACGAGCCGTCGGCCGCGTTCGAAGTCTTGTTTAGCTGCGACGTGGACAGCGCGGCCGTCTTCGAGTCCTCGTCCGACAGGCTATCCTCTGTTTAATAAAGTAACGAATCATTATTGTAATATGAATTTCGATTAGAACTATATTAAATATTTGAAAAAGAGTTCTTACCGGAAACATTGGTGGGCATGGTGTAGTTTATTGGCGGCGGCGGTACGGGCGGCGGATTCTCAATGAAGAAGCTACCGACGTTCAGCATTCCCTCGCAGACACTCTTCGGCCTCTTATCGAACTGTGGATTTAGTTTATCGAGCTGCAAAGAACCAAAAGAATTAATCATCCGCTCGAGCTTGGAAAAATCTCGACGATTTTTTCACCACAAAAACTATCGCGTCGACTGTACTATAACTCAACTGTACTTATGCATGCAAGGCAGTAAATGTTTCGTAAGCGTATCATCATTTTGTTAAGTTTCCAGTATTATTATTTTGTAAGAAGTTTATCAATGAATGATATGCTTACGAAAGGTCTTGCTGGATTAAACGTGGATTTTTCAACTATGCACAAATACAATTTTAGTCTATTATTTACATGTACAAAATGTTTTTGCAGTGAAAATACGTCGTGACAAAATATTCGAACTCAACTAAAACAAGATTATGTATAAAATTCATTGGTTAGAGAAAAATGGGTAAAACAAACTAATACCTAACTGAACTATACCATAAATTTTTCTGATAATTTTACTATTTGTATTCATTTTCGTTTAATTGTATATAATTATAAGATTCGAAATTTAAATCAGAGTTTATCAGAATAATTTACTGTGGTACTAATTTTTAGGGGACAACTTTCAGCACACACAAAATAAAAATCAAAAATAAGAAGCATTAAATTAAAATAAAGCATCAACATGGATTGAACAAAATAAAAGAAGCGTTAATAGTTTTTTTCGTCGTGTGATATCTGCATTTCGTATAAATAGTATTAATGTTGTACTGTAACATAAGTAAATTATATACAAAAAATATTATTGTTACTTTGTTTGCTATGTTGTTCTTTTGTATTAGCTGTAATTGTAAAAATAATTTTTCAAAAAAAAAGAAGTTTTGCCTGTGTTATATTATATCACATGTAGGCATTGGTAGGTAGTGCAAATTTGTTACACACGACAAAATAAAAGCCTAAACGAAAAAATACCTGCAATTAAAAATAGCGAATTGAAGTATACTGGAGCAAACAAAAGATAAAGTGTTCAACGACTACGTATTATAAATTGCTTACATCTGACCCATCCGAATACGATTTAAACAACTGAAACACGTTAAAATAAGTTAAAACGTAATTTCGCAATTAAACAGCTCTCTCGGTAGAAAAAAAGAACAATTACTAGTTTCTGTGCGAAACCGGCCTGACTATTCGAACGTTGTTTGTTCTAAAAGCGCGTTTAAAATAAATATCAAACAATAGATGAAAGGAATTACCTAAGGATATCGCTTATTTCCTTGAGTAATTTCTTACACTCCATTGTCTTAATGTTCATTAGTAAAAAACGCTTTCTCCAAAAAGGAGGATACTTATAGACTATAATATGTTAGAGCTCGAAAGTTTTCCACAATGAATAATGTAGCGTCAAAAATATACTTTTCAATAATCATTTCTTTTTTTATAGCATTTTCTACTCTTAGATAATAATTTAATTTAATACAAATAATTTGGTAAAAAAAAATTATAATCTTTCCAAGAAACATTTGTCTTTTTCAATCTATTTCTTAAAAACTTCTCCCAAGCTCTCAGTAGTCCATCCCCTTACACCAACGTCTCTCAACCGCCAGGCCGGCGTTCGCCCCTACATAATCGAATCCTCACCTTAGACTTATCCTTGGACTTGGGCGTGAGCCGGAACATCGAGAGTTTGTTGTCCTTGGGCGGCGAGAGCGAGTCCTTCTTCTTGAAGAAGTCCGAGACGGCTTGTATGATGCTCTTCCTCCTCTCCGGGTCCTTGGACTTCTTTTTGTCCCTCTTCTGCACGACGACATCGTCCTTGGGCGACTCGGCGCCTAGCAGTTCGTCCAAGCTCTTGGCAGTGGCCTCCTGGCCCGATCGATGCACCGTCATGGCCTTCACGTTGTCCGTGCTCTTGCTGGTCTGAAGCTTACCCGTCGACCTGTGCAGCCCGAAGCTGTAGCGCTTGTTGGCCTTCGCCGGCGTGCTGTCCTCGTCGGTTTCTGACTTCAGCTGTCGGCGCGCTACCTTCATGCGCAGCTCGCGTAGACGGTCCTCAGGGCTCAGCCCGAGGTCCTCGTCGCTCTTTAGACGCGCGCGTTCTCGGGCATCCTGACGAGCTTTCTCTGCCGTTTTGCGAGCTTCTTCGTGTTTCAGGCGGGGCGGGGCGACCGGGGTCTTGAAGTCCAGTTCCGTTGGCTTCAGCGATGTTGAGGCTGACGACGTCGGGGTCTTGGGCTCGGGCTTGTCCGGCTCGTTGTTGAAGACGGTCGCACGGTAGATGGTCATTGGTCTCTCCATTTTCATGCCTAAAAAGGATTTTTTTTTGTTAGATTATTGAAGGTTTCTAGGGAGAGTTAGGAGTTTTACTTACGGATATACTACGGGCACGCCTTTAATTGCAAACGTCAGGATGGGTAAGGAATTGAGGACTCACACTTCGTTTCACGCACACAAGGGCAGTTTTATTACAAATATCGTTACATAAGGGAATTTGACAGGAATTTGTTCGATCCATACGCTCGCTTACATAATGTTATTATAACATTCGTACATGCCAAACTCTCGTACGGTTGGATATTTGCTTTAAAAAAATTTCACATTTACTTAAGTAGTTTGACTTCATGGGTCTCGTATATACATAATTATAAAAATAAAATTTATCATATGATTTTCAGGTATATAAAAATATATAAAATTATATTCTGTGTTTTTCTCTTATTTACGTATTTAAAAAATGTAATATTCTTTCAATACTTTAGTTATAAAATTTTTTTTAGCATCACAATTCAAAGTTAATGCAGTTTTGCGTAGAAACATGATTACGCGTATAATTATATAGTCAATCACAGTCGTTTTCATACGACTAAATATTAAGATTAGGTATGATGTATTGTTTACGTATTGCCATAAGTATATTAATCACGGTGTCACTTTAGAGACTCTCACTTATATGTAATCTAAATTGAAACTTAAAAAATTTATTTGGTCATGTTTATAATAAAGTCTTTTAGTCGTGCATTGCAAACCTAGTGAACTTGTTAAAAAAATGATGAATTAAATCATTCGATGATCAAATTTGAAATAATGGAAGTACTGCGAATTGCTTCATTAAAAATATTTCTATATGATAAACGTGCTTAAAATGTACCAAAATGCACTAAAATGCAATATTTTATAATTATTCACGTTTTAAGTGTTATTACACATTTTGATATAGAAATAAATTGTTCACATTTAAAAAAATTATTTTAGTTTGTTTAGTTATTCAGAACATTCAGGCACATTTTGAATGCAGAAATGCTATTTGTTTCAATGAAGATATTTCTGTGTATGTAAATTTATGCTAAAATGTTTGATCTTGTGCAGAATAAAAGATGCACCAAACAATATGTCCTTTCGATGCAATTTGAATATTTTATAGTGTATAATTCATCGAGAAAATGTGCATCGGAAATGTGCGAAGATGTATTGAACGTATTTTTTAAATGTGAAAATTGTGTTCAAAGTATTTCAAAGCTGTGCAAAAATGTTTAAAAACCATGAAAAATGTTTTAATACCCACATTTCAGCACATTTTCGAGAACGTTTATTCCCTAAAATATTTCCAACGAAAGAATTTGAAGATTCTGAAAAAGATACATTTTTTTAGTATTTCTTCTAAATAATGTACTTCAGTGGTTTGATTAATATTATTACCTACGACCTTTTTACCTAATTTCTTGGTATGTTCTGCAATGCACTTTTTATTAATCCAGCAAATGACGAAATTGACTAGAAATCTATCAAAAATATCCTTATTTGAGTCAAAGATATTCATTTTGTTCGTTGCAATACACGAAATGTAAAACTGTGAACCTATTTTTCTCATTGTAAATCTTTGGAATATTCAGCGCAAGAATCTAAAGTTTTATATAACATTTGATATTTCTATATGTAAAATATTATAAAAATAATCCGATAAAATAAAATAAAACGCATTTCACACAAAAATTCAAGCAAGACAAATAATTCACACATTAAAATTCTTTCTGAGTCCACGGATTCGACGTTCCATTCCAAAGTTCTTTTCCCACCTCCTAAAAGATATTTATTTTTATTTAAAAAAAAAAAAAACTATCGCGCGCATGTTAAAATGGTTTAATATAAAGATTAATATCTTACTTTACCTAATAAAATTGTAAACATGTTGTCATGATATTATTGTTCATATTGCTCATTTTTGTTTAAACATAATAAACCTCGGTAATTTCACTTTTATCAGAATCTGTAAGTTAAGTTTATGATAATTATTCTCTATCTTTTCTGTATATAAAAGTACAGCTCTACGTAGAACAACCAAATTTTTTAATTAACTTCTTATTCGCTTAATTTTACGTAAAAATTTGCTTCCACAAATTCGTTAATGACTATTAAGCTTCAATCATTATTTTTAGAAATACTCGTAAAGCTGCACCTTAAAATAATTTAAAATAAACAACGTATAAGACAAAACATTTAAAAGTTCCGTATTAATGACAAACTAAAAAGTAACATACGAATCTTAGACAAATGGTGTAGTTAAAGACATTTGAGAACAAGTATCATAGACAGTGACACGTAAATGAATTATACCATAATAACCACGTGAGAATTACCTTCAATGTTCAGATTCGTGACAGTAACCACCAAACCATATAATTAAACATTAAACACAGTAATTAACGAACCAAACACATAACCAGTCCCAATGTAACATGTGCATATATTACGCGTGAACAAATGTTAACGATAGTGGGAAAGAACGATGGTGACGCCGTCGAAACCCGCATATCCTCATCCATATCATTAAACACATTTTTTCGCAATCAACCCATTCACATTATAAAGATGACCATACAGTGTATAGAGAAACAGGCAAGAGGAGAATATCACACACGGATGATGACACACAGGACCACGAAGCAACAGAAAATCCTCTCTAATATACCTTCGCTCTGCTCGGCCGCCACAGCAGCGACCGCTGCAGCCGCTGCCCCATCGTTCATCGACATCGTGGATACGCCACCGATGGACGAGGGCACGAACCTGGTGGGTGTGGCTGGCGCCTTGGGCACGGGCGGACTGCAGCTGGTGTTGAAGGAGGTGGTGCGAGCCGCACGCTTCGCCCTCTTCTCCGCGCTCTTCTGCTTGTGCGCCTCCAGCTTGTCCATCAGCAGGTCCTGGATCAGCGACTTCTGCTTCGTACGCTCGCGCGTTATCTCCTCAAGCTTCCGCGAAGTCGCTGGTGAATTGAGACCATTATACGACTCCTGGGATTTTATCTCCTCAGCGATCATCTCTGCGGTGCGAGATTGGATGGCGGAAGAGGGCTTGGAACTCTTGCGCTTGGATTTGCGCACGTCGATCGAGTCCTTGGCGTTGCTGAACTCGGCGATGCGAGATTGAAGCCGCTTAACGTACTCGAGGTAGTCTGGGTTGTTCGCGTCTTCGTGTGATTTCGATGCTGGCTCGGAGGCTGGACAATTTTTGCAATCGTTTATATTGATGAAGAATGGTAAATCGTTGTATATTTTTGGGGCGATTATTTTAATAGAAGAAATTTATTGTCTTTGATTACGAAGATAGGTGATCCAGTACGTGGATACCTTAGGAATAGGTCAGTAGATGCATGTTCTAGTAGCTCAATTGCAGATACTGCGGGATACATCCACCTGCCTGTACCATTTTTAAGGTATCTTAAGTAATGGATCGCCTACATTTTTTTAATTCAAAAATATAGAATTAACGCTTGAAATTTTTATTAAGCACTTACTCATATCGGCAGTTTCGGTAGCCTCACTCGTCTCCTCATCCTTATTCGTAGCAACAGCAGGAGCACCATTGGCCGGCATAATCACAGCCTGCGGATTTACAGGACTGGCCAGCACCGTCACCACCTCACTGGTCGTCGTGTCCTCGTGCGGCTCGACGATCAGCAAGCTGTCCTCCTCCATGGACATGCACATCAGCTCCCTGTTCACCGCCTCAATAGCCGGATCCTCCTTATCACAGTCTGTCACCTTGATCTCGCACGGTGGTGGCGCCGCGTTCGCGTTGTTCTTCGCCCTCAGCCTTTCCCTGACATCGTCCATCGTCACGGGATCGAACTCTATAACGTTGAGGTCGTTGTCCTCGCAGCAGGGTGTAAGAGCGTCCGAGGACTCGTCGTATTCCAGTTCGCTCTTGGCGATGGGTGCGTCGGATTTCAGGTTGATTGACGTGGGCGCGGCTGCTTTGAAGTTGACAAACTCGATGTAGCCCCGGTTGCGTGGACGCGTGATCTCCTTGAGGCTGTCCTCCTCAAGAAGGCTCTCGTTATCCGTGTCCATGTAGTCGATGTCCTCCTCGCCGTTGGCCAGGAGCTTCGAGGCAATCGTGCTGGCAAATTTGGGATTCGCACGCTCGCCGTTCATCTCCTCTTGCGAGTAGTCGAGTTCGACGTCGGTGAGGTCTTCGCCGTTGGCCATCCTCGCGAGCATCTTGTCGTTGGACGGTCGCTTACCCTTGCCCTGGAACTCGGGGTTCATATCGTACTCTACGTCTCTGAGGTCCTCCGACACGAGATCGTCACCGTCCCTCGCCCATTCGGAGAACTCGGTCTCGGTGTACGCCGCGGTGGTCACGTCGTTCTCTTCAGAATCGTCGTTCTTGCTCGATGCGTGAGAGGCCAAGGAAGTTGGACTACTGCGTCCGCTGAAGTTGCGCTTTGACAAATCATCCTGCAGCTGTAACTGTTTTAGATTCGTATTTACAGCCTCGATATCCTTGGAGCACGTGTTCTGCGGTGGTAACGACGTCGGTGGTGGCGGTGGCGCTCGTGACGGTGGCAAGTTGTTATCAAGCCTGTTAGTGTCTTCAATCAGATACGAGCACTCTATCGAGTCGGGTTCAAACGTCGATGTATCTTCGACATGATGCTTATCCACCTGTTCGTCTAACAACAGATCCCCATCCGTACTATGTATTTGTAATCTAGGAGGTGAGAGATTTGCCGCTAGTTTCAGCTTATTCGCCTTCTCCGCCTCATCGTCATCAGTCGATGACAATGAGTCACTGTCTATCTCATCGGAGTCGTCGCTGCTATCATCCTCCTCATCCAGCTTCTCATCTTCCTCCTGCTTCTCCTTCTTATTCTTCTCCCAGTCGACCTGAGGCACGATAATTGAAGTTTCATGAAGCGGACTCCTAGGCCTGAGGTCCTCGTTATCCTCTTGGTTATTGACTTGCAGGGTATCACCGTTGAGTTGCGTCGTTGTAGCTTCTCCGACGATGATTTTCTTGGTTTCGGCTGTCGGTGTGGGTGTCTCAGACTTGGGGACGGTTCTGTCTGGTTCTTTGGGCGGTTCCAAAGGTTCCGTGGGAGATGACTTCTCCTCGAGGATCATTGGCTTGGACGGCTGACTGGCTCCGACTTCTTTGACGGTGCTCGATTCTTTTATTAGGTCGGGCAGCTGGACGTTTTTGGCATTTAGGTCCGCTGTAAGTGCAACTGAAACATTTTATTCATCATTATAATATGTTCAAACAACCATTTTTCTCGAGTAATATCTATATACATATATAAAACTCACCGGCAGTGGTCTCTGCGCCCGTAGAGGCCTTTCTCTCGAAGGGGAACGCCTTCGCAGATGACAACGAATTGAACAGCGTCGAGGGCGACAGTGGTGACAGTGCCGGCGGCTGGTTTGCCCCCGTGCCACCGGTACTCGCTGACCTCAGCTTCGTCGTGCCCTGCAGGAACGCCTGCATCGTCGGACTAGGCTCATGTGCTGGATTCAGTAGTTTCTGGTGCTGGGATATCGCGTCGCTGAGGTTGCGCAATCGTGTGTCGACGTTCGACGTCGAGCCGGATTTCATGACCGAGCCACCTAGACCCGAGCCTCCGAGGAGATAGCGCTTTTTCAGCTCGAGCGAGAGCTTCGACGCGATACCCTCGGTCGAGTGTGTACGGTTCAGCAGGTAGTCGCCCTTGCGAGGGTTGACCAATGGTGTGGAGGAAATGAACTTCGAGTTCTGACTACTTATGTTCGAGTTGAGCTCGTTGTTGTCGCGAGGTTTCGAACTCGGGGCTTGGTTGAGAGCGTTCAGTTTCGAGGTTTGCTGTTGTTGTTTCTGAAAGGACAAAAGGGATTTCAAATATGTAAAAGATGGTCTTACTACTTGTGACTGTAACTACTCATATGTCAATAGTCCTTACATAAATTTAAAAAGTTAAAACAGAAAGAATAGATAAAAAATTTAAGACCGACGTCAAAAATAAAATCTGAAGAAGTTGAATAATATTTTATTAATTGTTTTTTTTAGACCGATTGATTTTTATTGTAATTGTTAGGAACTTTACAGAAAATCATTTTGATCATCAAAAAAAATTCCAGTTCTATTATTCAAAGCATTGTGAAGAGAAGCAATAAATATTTTTTTCGATCAACCTTTGGTGAATGAATATAGAGTGTCTAAAAAAATTTACGAAATATGGTGTAAGCCTGTATTTATCAATTATATCACATGTTTCTACATAGTAAATGAGAAGACACAACTCTTACCGTCTGCTGCTGTTGCTGTTTCCTATTGCTCGGCTCGTGATTCTTCACAATGTTTCCATTCACCGAGGTGATAACTCGACTCTTGACCTGCACCTTCTTGGGCTCGACGTAGTCACCCCGGGTCTTGCGCACGAACGCGTCGTTGATCGTGATTTCGGGTATCTCGTGCTGCGTCGGTGTGGTTCCGTCATGCTCGAACTCCGAGTCCGTCGAAATCTCCGTGGCTGAGTTTTCCTCCTCCTCGCTCTCCTCCGACGATTCGTCGTCCGAGGCGATCTGCGAAATTGGAAGACAATGTTGAAAAAAATGGTTGATTTTGAGCAATGCATTTTGGTGGACAGTTGCATTCGCTAATTTAGAAATAAAGACGTATACCATAGTTAAAAGCGTTCGAGCGAAATTGTTTTTTTTGTCATTAGATAGAGAAAGCAAGTGCAACAGTCCACGAAGTTATTTGTAGCAATCAAGTTTTATTGGATTAGTTAAAGTAAAATATATAAGTGGGGAAGAAATAAGTAGTTCGACTCTAGAGTCAACAATAAAGCTAAACTCGTTTAATACTCAAAGTCTACGCATTTTGTTTTAGCCTTCCTGCATAAATTACGTTGAAATTTATTTTTGAATTTATGGACGTGTGCTTTGGATACCATCACAAAAAAATTATATCACATTATTTATGTAGTTATGTGAAAGGTATTGTTATTGATAGAAAAAGAATGAATTGAACTCGAATCGTTAATTTAAATAATAAAAAATTATATAGGTCTTAAGACCACTTATGTTTCAACGCATGTCAAAATAATCAATGAACCGCAATGTAAGAAATATATCAAACAAAATTTTGTGTGAAGTTAATAGTGAGTCGAGTAAGCATTGTGGAAATAACACTGAGAAAATAACAAATCGAAAAATACATTGAAATAATTATTTACCACATCTAACAAAAATTGACATTGAATAATTTGAAATATGACACTTTTGTTAGAAACACGTTGAGAAACTCGATAACGAATGGATGATATAAGGGATGAGTGTGTTTTAAGTCTCTTTTTTTAATCATACAGTCGTACGGTTTTCGTAATCCGCACAACTTACAATTTTATAATGTAAGAGATCGAAGTTAAGATTGTTATTCAACACTTTTCAAGAGCGAAAACAAGTTAGAGAAAAAGACGTTACAAAAAATTTTACTTTTTAGAGGATTGTTTTTACACCTTCGCGCAGAACAGGATGATGTTCGTCGATGTGCTCCAATGACAATAATACCGGATAATTTTCACTTCTAAATTGTATTGTATTATGAAAAAATCTCATTGTACTACTAAATATATACAATTTTTAATACTTTAAGCATTTTTAAACATTATACAATATAATATGATACAGAAGTAATTGATCCAGTACTATTCGCATCGCAGATGCTAAAAACATTAATAAAGTCATGGCTGGTGGTAATAGAATGATACATTATGATATAAAAAATTGCCAATTATGTGAGCTGAAGCACTTTAAACAAACACATACGAGTTAAATCCAGTTTGAGTGACTGTTAGAATTATAATCGAAGATTAGTTCACACGTCATTCGTAAATACAGTGTATCCTTTACCTTATCCGACATGATCTCTCACTTTCCGGGGGGGTTGCTTTATATGTTTTTTTTTATTCTCGACGATAAAAAAATGAATGGTAATGTATATATTTGGGATAATTCGCTAATCACCATCAGCCATAAATTTAATTTTTTCTCAGACCTTTATTTAAATAAAATCTCAAACACAGTCTCTCAGGAGTAAAGTAAATATTAAATTAAACAATGTCATCTTGATAAAAAGAATATACCATATCGTCGTCAGTAAGACACATTATTCGCTCGCATCGTTCGTACAACATACACATACTCGCTACAACGGTACAATGTAATTTCGTAATTATGTCATAAATACTCGGCAGTGTATTCTCCAGATTTTTTAAAAAGTGAAATTCGAATGTAAACTGGTTATGAATGACTAGAAATGGTGATGTGAAATAGTCTGTAATTTCTTTTAGAAATATTCAAGAATTTTGAGTTTTAACTCAAAATTAATTGTAAAAGTGAAATGAAGTATATATATTTGAATCAATGAGTTAAGATGAAGCTGAAAATCAGAAATATTCCTTCTTAGTCATTTTAGTGTATTATTAAATATTAGTATAAAAATGCCCAATATTATAGGTAAATAATTTCACATTATTACCTATCACCTACAAATAAAGTTATTAAATATCCTAAACCTCTATCAAAATAATTATTAAAACATTGCACAAGACATCATAATATATACATATGATTCATCTCTCATTTATATAAAATACCTTTTCCCATCATAGTACCTTTAACTCCCCTCACTTTAACTTTATCACATGCTATCACCGGGACTCCGAAATTTCACCCCAAAAAATATAGAGACCACATTACCGGAGTACAAAAAAAATTCAACACCACGTAACCCTCACGATATCACGCACTTCTCCTTCTTGTCGCGGGTCTTTCCATCTACGGATTTGAACGAGCCGTGTACTTCAGATTTCTGCGTCCCCAGTCCGTTCTTCTTGTGTGGTAGGGTCGAGCTACCTTGCGATTTAGCGACTGGTGATTCCGAGCCTGAGTGTTTGCGTAGTCTTATGCTCAGTGACTTCTTGATGTCGGACTTGATGTCGGACTTGTTGTTACGGGCGGGTGCTATGGGCGAGGAGGGTGAAGATATGGATTGCCTATGTTCCTCGAGTCTTCGTCTACCAGGAGGTTTGGGTGCTTCGTTTGCAGACGAGGATGTGGGTTGGGGGGTGTCTGTTGGGGTGTAGATGCGGGCAGTGAGACGCTCGGGTTTGATTTCCGCTATTTTGACCGGGAGGAGTTGCTGCTCTTTGATGGTCACGCGATGAATTTTAAACTTCTGGGGTAGGGTGTAGCTACGGATGAACGAAGTTTTTGCAACTTCTTTTGTGGGGACATCGCTTTCTATTGGATTCGAGGTCGTGGATGGTTTTGAGTCTTCGATGATTTCTGGAATTCGCTCTAAGGGTCTATCAATAACTGGCTTATAGTCATTGATTAAATGATTGTCCAAAGGTTCTTCTACTATAGTCTCTTTAATTTCGATAATCGGTTCTAAGTCATCTTTCAATTCTACTGGGAAATATGCAATTTTATCGGATAAATTATCTTCTTTCACATTAATTCCAGAAATTAAGTCAAGCGAATTGTCTTTGACTAGTTTTTGATTCAATATTTCCTTTGGTGGTGACATTTCTTCTGGAGTCTTTGCCACAGGATCTTCAAATAATTGTTCTAACAGATCATCGTTGATAGTTGCATCATCTATATCTAGCAACTTATCAAACTCATCCTCCTCATCTATCACCGATTCTAGGTCTTCAGTTACTGGGGAAGATTCGTTCTTTGGATTTTCAATATCCTTTTCATCTGCTATGGATTCATCACTTGATGCACCTCCGTTGTTTATGACAGCCGTCTCGAACAAATCAACTCCTATATCAGATGTAGGATCACTTAAATCTACGGATTTCAACAATTCTAAATTATTCTTATTCTGCTTTTCAATTTCGTTAAATTCCCTTTCAATTGCATCCATGTCTAAATCATTAACAGTAATATCATTCATAATATCCATATGATCATCTCCATTTTGAGTCACTGATTTCTCTTCCACTGGTTTATGAGGTTCTTCTTCCACGTTATTCACTGGACTAGTCTTACTGTCGAAACTAGAGCTATTAAAGTACTTCAGGATATCCTTCTTGTCAATCTTATCTGACACCCTAGCTCTAGATCTAAGCTCCACTGGCTTGGATTCAGAATTATCATCCTCTGATTTTGACGAATCCTGTTTCTTCAACACTTTCTTTTCATCATCAGTCTTTTTAATTTTAATCTTTGCACCACCAAAGTATTTGCTGACTTGAAGTTTAGCCGTTTCAGCGGCCAGGGGCTTCAGTGCCTCCGCCTCAGCCTCAGCTTTATTCTTCGCCTTTCTTTGCCTCAGTTCTTGCAGAAGGTTGTCAAAGGACGTCGGGACTTCGGGTTGAGATTCCCGTCGTACCGGTGACGTTTCCTTCGGTACGGTTAATTTAGAAGGTTCTATTAAACGACTATCTGGCGGTCTTTCAGTCGTAGGCGTTGCTGAGGTTACCATAACTATCGGTTTGTCATTTTCCTCATCTGGCTTATTAAGGACTGCTTCTACTTCTAACCACGCAGGATCCGGAGTAATTATCTTAACGGTCAACGATTTCTCCGATACATCCTCATCTTTGATAGAGGACAAGTCTTCTGTAGATTCAAAGAACTCCGAATCTGATGCTAATGATAACTTAGACGACTGTCTACTAAGTTTCGGGGAAGAAGTGATCAAATCCGGCAGATTATTATTACTATTGCTAATATTAACGGCATTCAAAACTTCTAAACTCATTTGACTACCGGATTCGCTCTCGTGATTCGGAATCGCATCGGGTAAACTCGGAGGCAGCGGACTAGGACTACTACCCACATCCTCAATCGATATTGATACACCGGGCTCACTGGGTTCTACAACTTCCGCGCGCGCAACAACAACCCCGTTCTCTAACTCGACACCGTGCGCACTGTTATCGTCGTCATCGGCGCTCGCGATTGTGATTGTAATGGGTGGTATGATGGGTTCGCTACTGGGCTCGTCGCTATTATTCGTAGAGGTTTGAGAGTTTTTCACCTCGGTCTCGGAGCCGGTCTCAGTGTCGGAGCTGCGCGGCGGCACCTGCAGCCAGACTTCCTTCTTCCGTAGCTCGCGTGCTCGTACGTCGTCCTCGTCCTCCGTTGCCGTCTGGCTATCCTCCTCTGTAACATTGTGGAATAGTTATCGGATTAGAGTATTAACGTTGTAGATAAATTATCAAATTGAAAAGATAATCCAATCATTGTTTAATGTTATGCAACCAATTACTTCAAATTTATATTTTTAATTTAAGATTAGGAAATTTAAACTAAAAAATATACTATATAATTAGTTTTTAGTGGAATTCATATATAATGATGCCAAGCACTTCGTAATATTTATGATGTTTTAAAAATAACATTTTTCGATCTGTTATCTATTTATAGATGATTATAAAAAATAACTATTGCACATTTCAATTCAAGATAATATTATTTTAGTGTCATTGGAAGATTTTTCTCATTCTTATCAATCTATGCGAAGATCAACTAAAAATAAACTCCTTTTTTTTACCGAAATAATTTTTTTTCTTGTCCCTTTTTTTAAATTTTAAGAAAAACAATTATCGTTTATAATCCTTAAATTTGGAAAAAACTTAAATACCTGTGCTCGTATATTCGTCGCTGGAGTCCTCGTATTCGTTACTGCCCGTGTCCGACTGCGCCGCTGCTGGATGTGGATGTGAATACCGCAGCGTCCAATTTTTCGCTAATTCGAGCGTACCCTCTGTCGTCAGAGGCTGATCGATAGCCTCCTCGAAGACTTCGTTATCGTCATCAGAATCGCTGCAAAAACAGAGTTACGTCATTATAGATGAAGATTTAACTTGCGATACCCTACATATTAAAATTAGCACGAATCTTTAGTGTGTATAATAGAATTTAAAAAGTGATTAGTCTGCAATTAAAAGTCGTTTCTATTTTAAATAAAAAAAGTAGATTAACGAAATTTAAAATAACTCCAGCAATACATTTCTAAAGGTCACATAATAACTTCTATACTTTTACTGCAATATATCAATCAATTTACTGCCATTAATTTTAATCAAAATTTATTTTCAGCGCTTAACCATATCACAGTATTTCACGAGTAATACAGCCAAATGAAAAATTACCTCATGTCGGAAATATCGTCGCTTGAGCCCATCTCAGCGGCCGAGGGTCCGAAGTTGCGGTCCGTCCACTCGTCCTCGTCCATTATGCTATGCGCCTCCTCCGCGTCTGAGATGCCCGCGAGGTTTTCGAATTCTATTCTCTCGGGCGTCTGGCCACGGTCGAGCAAGTCTAGCCCGGATATGCCCTCCATCGGTATTTTCGCCTGAAATGATCGTTGAAAATTATTAATTCAGCAGTCTATATTAAGCAAGCAAGAACAAATTATTCTAAATACAGTCAATTGATTTTTTTCTTAAATTTTAAGCCCAATGGTGCAAAAGTTTATTTTTCAAGTTTAAATAGCAATACAAATAATCTTCTGCAACATACCTTATCGGGAGTCTTAAGATTATTCGACGATTGTGGTATATTTTCCTTATTCGTGACGGGAACTTTCTTCTTTTCTATTCTAGTTTTCATAGTTCCTGGCAGTCCAAAGTGTTGAGTACAATAAAATCGGCCGCCATTCTTATCTCTATCAAACGTATGATTTCCTGAAACGCAATGATTTTTTTAATAAGCCAAATCTTTTATATCCGAAGAATATTTTAATAAATGAATAATGTATACCTATTCTTAACGACGTTGAGCAATATTCACAGCGGAAGCATCCGCGATGGAAGGACTTTCCCTCGGCGGTGAGCCTCTCCATCAGGTAGACGCGTTTGTCGCAGAAATGGCACATCTCGGAGCCGCCCTGGGCCGGCAGCGTGATCGCTGCTTTTGAGTTCTGCAAAAGTCCAAGTGAATTAGTTTATCAATCGAAATTTGTAACCCCAGTACCTATTAATAATTAATAATCCCACACAACCGAACAGATGCAGGATCACAGGATGTATAGCGAGCAATAGGGCACACGGAAAATGAGCTAGGTCAAGACATGCTGTTGGCTGTGAGTTGAGATGAAGTAGAAAATTCATTAGTTTGATTTAATATGATTGGAGTTTGCGTTTACTTTTGGAATGTAATTTTAAATAAGTTATAGAGTATTTATTTTTACAAAGTGGTTCAGAGCTCGACAAAAATCTGATCATCGGGACAATTTGAAATCATATATTATAAGCACGGCAATAAAAAAAGATAACAGGAAATGTATAAAGTATATAAAATTTTATTAATATAGCTCTGAACCTAATTTGAATTTAGTTTGAATAGTTACGTTATTTGCATATCGGGCACTCTTTTGCTGGAATACATCAATGTAAGTTTTATTAGTCGCTTTTTGTTATAAATTTTGATTAGAAAGAAATTAAGAGAATTTTTAATTATTTGTATTAGTTTGTTCAGTTTTAAAATTATTTTAATTATTTTTCTATAAAGCAATAGAATTCAGCACTGTAATGTTATTAAACAAGGGATATTTTTAATTACTTTACATATATTTAAAATTCCAAGACTATACGTAACTGTATGCTGAATGCGTCATCTAATATTACCATATAGTAAATCAAAAGAGCAATAAAAAAGAGGGTAGTCCAGCATCGATCGTCGCCGAATAAAAAAGGCAAGCTATATATATACCGAAGTCTTTTTTCGTCATATTCTATTGGCAGATGGTTTATGTGCAGCGCAAATGAATGTTCGCGGAAGAGCTATACTTTTTTTTGCTTTTTAATTTTAGATAATGCAAAGTGAGGCGGTGCGTCAGCGATTTCTTGTCTCCACAACAGCAGCCATGCTCTATACTTTTTGTCATTTCGAATGCAAAAAAGTGTCACGGCATCAATTATATTTTTAATTATTATACAGATTCAAATGTTCGTTATGACTTTTAAAAATGCTTTTATTTTTTACTTTAGGCTATAAATACACAAAACTACGTATCTACAAATCATTTCTACAAAACTACATTCCTTTATAGAAAAAATGTACTTGTACATTTTTAACTGGTAACAGTATAATCAAGCAGAAAATATAAATGTAAGAATGCTCATTAAATACTTTCTCAGATAGAAAAGTTTAATGATCCCTTAAACCTAAGTAACATGAAAATGTTAAAGCTCTGAAAATTTGGTATGAAGGACACTATTCTGACTTTATAATAAAAATAACGAAATACACCGCTACCCTTACTTCTATTTAAATACTATAGAGAGACGATTAATAAATGATTCATCACACGTAATGTTTTTATAAATAAATTAGTCACACCAGCTGCTGAATTTCAAGTGGAGAATCGAAATTTATGTACTATTGTTATCTGAAAACATAACTGTGCTTAATAAATGATTAAAAAAAACTACTTAATTCTAAAGCATGGACATCAATGCAGTGACTATGAAAATCATGAAACTCTTTATATACGGGCACATCCTAAACAACTAAAAAAAAACCAACGCCAAAATAGTGTCCTCCGTGGATAAACTGCATAATAGAGAGATGTATAATATATAAAAGAAAAGCATAATATTGGCAAGCTGATAAGCAAGCGCAAGCAAAATTAATGCGATCAAAATCTAGAAAGTTGTGTAGTAAACGCAGTACGGAGCGGCTGTGATGCGATTTTTTTCCCTCTGCAACTGCCATAGAATAATTACCGATCTCTGGACTTTGGGCTGATCGGCCGCTGCCGCTGCGGCTGCCGCTGCTGCTGCTGCGGCGGCTGCGGCTACCGCCTCCTGATTCTTATTGGCGAACTGTTCGGCCATCGCCGAGACCTTATTGTGCCCGAGCACGTTACCCTCTTTGTTCTTGCGATCGATGCTCTTCAGCGTACTGTCGATCTCCGCGTACTTACTGTCCGTCTCCATCGGCTCGCGGCCACGCTTCTCCATTTTCGTCTGACGAGCTAGAAACTGAATGAGGCAACGTGTTGTCTTGAGGGGCGTCACGAACAGTCGCTGTGGGCGCGCGGGCGCCGGATATTTTTCTTTCTTTAGGGGAGAAGGCATATGTATGCTACCTCGGGGTAATTGACTTTTAACTTTGAAACGAATTTTTGAAGTGAAATTAATTTTTTTTTAGATTTACAAAACTGTGGGTAGATAAGAATTTTTCAATTAAATCGGATTTATTGTTAAATTTTATGGAATGAATAAAAATCCAAATTTCAATGGATTTCTCCAATATTTCAATTTTGTACTCCAGAATTTAATAAATTAAAGAAAGGAAACCTATTCATTAGAATGAAATTTCATTTTGGAAAAAATATTTGATACCTTCTCCCCTTAAATAAATAGTGTATTTTTTTTCGTAGCCTACCTGCTCGCGACTCCATTTTGGCACCCTTTCAACTTTATCTTGACGCACGCCTCGGCCCATCTTATTTTCCTCGATCTTCTTCTCGATTTCCTTCACGTTCCAGTCGGTTTTTTCGATCTTACCTATAAATCGCAAACAATAACATAGGTTTATCACGCTATCCCTGATTTCAAGAACAGAAAAACAAATAAAACCTTTTTTAGTGTACTCACCAATAGCTCGAAGTAAGTCTTTGGGCTTCTTTTCGGCAGACGCAGTCCCCTTCAGCTTCTCTTCGAAATTTTTTATTCTGCCAGAGAATCCTTCATCGACGCTGCCCCGATGGTGGCTGGCATGGAGTTTCGGTTCACGATCCTATGAACAAACCGTTCGTGTTATTCGCAATATCTATGAAAGGGTAAACACACCGGTATGAAATTATAATAAAACAAAAGAAACACCCAATTAATTGTAAACACCAAACACTTGGAAAGCTGCAAAAAGGGTAAATATTATGATTTTATGGTGGTAGCAATATTGTTAGGTGGTGATAGCTGTTGATAAAAACATCTTTATTTGGGCAAGGGCTTAAATTAATTGCTTCACACGTAACATCTGGTTGTGAGTTTGGTATAATTTGAAATTTTAAACCCCAAGATATTCTGCCATTTTTTATTTTAATTCATTAAAGTATCTTATTAATGACAATTTTATACACAAAAATTAAAACTGCAACTACATTTGAGGTTTAAAATTTCAAAACTATTTAAAGTAGAAAGTTTAATAAAGTCTGTGCTGCACACATAGAAAATGTTTAAACTCATTCAGAATTTCGAAACCAAAACTACAGAGGAAAATAAAAACATTTTCATTGCCTCCTAAACAGACTCTACTAACAATTCTTCTTCAGTACACATCATGCTCAAAGATTCTGGTTAAAAGTATATGTAATAATACGGGTGTTAAACAGTTACAAGAGCTCATCTCGTTCGGCCACTCTCAAACACATCAAACTATCTCACAAAGGGCTTTGCGATGCATGTTAGGAACTTTTGTAAATCGCTCTATAGGCCAAAGAGTATATTCAGGAGAAAAGAAGAAGACACATCGATGGGGCGCGTGCGCGGGGCCAGCTCAGGCTTACGGGATAAAGAATTTTCTGCTCGAGGTCTTTGACGCGGTCCTTGAAGTCCGGTGCCGTCTGCCGATAAAGGAATATCGAGTAGTCCTCGAAGGGCTCATCCTTGTCGCGTTTGGCGTTCGCCGCGAGCATCTGCATGCTCTTGTAGAACTGCTGGGTGGCACGCTTGCGCTGAGCCTGACGTCGTAGCATCCGCTCGACGCGGTTCTTCTCGATGTCCTGCAGTCGCTGCGTGCGCTCCTCCTTTTGTTTTGGTCATTTGGTCGTTTTGCGTGAGTTTTCGTACGGTAAAAGCGAGTCTAGGTTTTTTTCTTATAGATTATAGGATGGGAGTCGAACGCTTTTAGATAGCTTTGACTAATGACTATATTTTTGAATTTTTATAGAACGGATCGTAAGAATATGTTCGGAGATAGTGACTTGGAGTTGCCTTTTCTTTTAAAATACTAAAATGAAATTTCTTTTGACATTGATGAAGTCCGGTTCTAAATTGGCCGTTATTGCATTTTAGATAGATTTCGTAGAATACATTATTATTTTTAGTCCATTCATTTTAACTTTGAAAAGAAGTGATGTACGTATATGCATATGCATGATTCATCGATTAAAAGTTCATGAATTCCTTTTCAAAGAATTTCTCTTGTATTTATCAAAATCGGTTATTTATATGCAAAATCTCTTATGACTATTTGTATAGAGATCTTAAAAACAAAAAAAAATATTTTCATTTTAATCTATGAAATAGAATAGAAACTAATAAAATAGTAAATCAATACCACGTTCAAATGAATAAAGAATAAACATTCATTAATATTTTTCTGAAATACTTATGCAGAATAGTCACACAGTAAAAGTTATCGTGAAAGTTTTCTTAACGTTAATAACGTTTAAAAGTTTTTTATTTGAACGTCAATTTAACATATAATTCAGACAAGACATGTTTTACATTTTTTTAAATCTAGTACAATACGATATTTATGAAAACAACTCATATTGACACGAAAACTGTACTGTGATGCTTCAACAGCAGCATGCAAAACGCAATGACAGCACAATAATTTTTACTGTGTTATATAGTTCCAAAAATTAAAATTATCGAGAAAGATAATTCTGTAGTCACTTCAATGAATTCACGAAGTGAATATGCAATACACAATATACACACACCTCTCAACTCGACAGAACAACATAAATTATATCCATATAAAATATACATTTCCAGAATATACCATTATTAAAGGTTAAAGATTAAAAATTTTTATTACAAGATTTGTTCATTATTATCATACAAAGTTGAGGGGGGAAAATGAACTGTACAACTGACTTTGAAAAGTGATTAAAGTGGCTTAGCTCATGAAATTGATGACAACTCCGGCCGAAGTGAACAAGGTCAATATCAATATTCCTCGAAAAATGCGCGACAGCGTCGTCTGCCACTTTGACTGGAGGGAGAATATTAATAACGATATCGTTTTTATCTCTTCCTTTTCTTGATACACTGTGTCTGTGCGCTCTTTTGGCGATATCAACGCCGACTGCGCGTAGTGCGTTCGTTCGCTTACGTGTATCAATTTATCAGAGGTGGGCAGGCGTTTATCAAAGAGTTCTGTATTCAAAATATTGCGTTTCAATCATCTATCGCAGGCTCGCAAAAGAAAAAAAAAACAAACTAAACAGATATAGGCCAGGAAGTCGCGCGGTTACCACAGACAAAACAGATAATAACTTTCAAAGAAACCGCTACCTCTCGTCAAAGTTTCAATATCCAAACTTAACAACGAAAGTATAAAAGCCCACCTCTGCGAATAACCTACGTGAATATAACCATAACCGGAGAAAGTAAAAATCTCATCTTACCACGGTAGCGCCCATCTTCTCGTTGCTGCGACGTTTGCGCGCGTGTCTGCGCGATATCGTGTCGCCTGCGGCCTTCTTCTCGGCGAGCGCGGCCAGACCCTCGGTGACGATGTGGCGAGAGCGGCGCGCGCGCGCTGTACCCGTCGTCGGGTCCGGATGCTTCGAGGCAATGCGGCCCAGCAACTGGGCTTTCTGCTCCGACGACAGAACGTTCAGCTTCTGTGTAAACGTAGGCCTATCCTCAGTCTCTGGTTCCTAAAAGTGAAAAGGTGAGGTTTTAAATTATACGGGAAAGTTTGATTGGAAATGGATGAAATGTAGTAAAAAAAATTTCTAGTAATTTTTTTTTTCAATTTAAATTTAAGTCTCGCTTTACTGTAAATTCTGATAATTATTTTGGAAATTGGTTTATGTTACACAGAGCTATTGTGGATTATGCTAATTTACATTTATGTAATGTCAACGGAATTTTTATAATGATTAAAAAGATCAATTAAAAACCAACAATTATTATAATTTTCAGACTAAAAATCAACTTTTAATTGAAAATATGTAATGTAATCTTTTATAAAAGCTGTGAATCACAAAAGTATAATAATAAAAAAAAAGATATTTACCAGTTTAGGGTGTTTAATGTGTGGTATCTCTCCACGAAATGCCTCGTAAATCTGCGTCAAATACGAGAACATCGTAAGTTTGTCTGGCACGTCGCACTGCACCATTTCTTCTCCAGTCATAATCTGCAATAAAAAAGTACAAAAAAACATGAAAGGCCAAGCGCATTTTAAAATTTAAAATGATTCATAACGTTCTTATAAATTGTACTTTAAACATAAATTTATTATTCGCTGTCTCTTGTACAGACAAATACAAGACTTGGCATATCTCACTATTTCGTGCAACTATATAGCAAAATGAAGCAAAGCGTTTACCGAAGTAATGCCGAGCTCCTTCTCGAGTATGTCGAAGACGAGCTGGTTGTTGGCCACGGGCTCGTCCTTTTTGAGTGCGTGAAAGTCGATGAGATCGGGCCGGTAGCGATGGATGATGGCCGCGATGGCCAGGCCATTCTTGAACGAGACGCCCATATCGTGGATACGCACGCCGTCGTAAAGGGCCACCTGCCGCTGCAGCCAGTACAGCAGCGTATCCGGATGGACCTGAGTATCTGTGAATTGTATTCGTTCGGTGTTAATATGCTTTAAAAGTTTTTTATGCACTATAAGTATGTTATAAGCATTGACATTAAGAAATTCAATTGGTGATAACACTCTAATTGTAATTTCGTACCAAAACTCATTACCATATTGATAAATGTCAAACTCACCTCTCCTCCGCCGTTTCTTGGGCAAGTCGATCGCTGCCTGCACGGGCAACAACTTGAAAGTTTCCGGATCGTCGGTATTGAGTAGAGTTCGTACTTGTGCTGTCGTCACCGAGCGCATATTTAGATTCGGATACCTGCAAACAATTAAACTCCGTTTGTACTATTCAACTCGTTTCGAAATTAGTTGATGGAATCTTGCTGGTTATTTCAAAAAATATTATTTGAAAATTCATGATAATGGGACTTGAAGAAGCTCACTTTACTTATAAATACTTTTTAGGGAAAGTTGAATGACCTCGGAACTAAGAAGATGCATTAAAAATTATAAAAGGAAAAAAGAAAGTACTTATAAATTTTTTGAAAATTCTTGGCACTGTACCGTTTATTACATCGTTTATAAATACAAAGAGCTTAGTGCAAGAATTTCGGAAGATAAACAAACATACCTAAAAATACATTTATTACTCAAAAAATTCTGTTATTGTTTACCTTACTTTCCTTAAATATAACAATGTTTTCATAAATGCAACAATGAATTAAAAAAAAACATCTATTAATTAAAAAGTTACAGGCAAGATGCCTGCACTATATTCCCTTTTATTATACGTCTTATAGCATTGTCACCAAAATAATAAAAAAAATCATAGTTGCACCATCCAAAAAATACTGACCTTGTGTGCGGATCGAGCGTGTACGCCGCGTAATCCCGGTTGAGATTTTCGGGCGTCGTCTGGCCGAGGAGCCGGTAAATGGACTCGCGCTCGGCAATGACCTCGAGGGGTGTGTGCGTGGCACCCCAGCCTTTGATCGCCCAGCATGCGTCCAGAGAGCTGAGGAAGCCACGGGCGCAGCCCGAACCTGTCGGCCAGAATGGCTGAGGAACAAATAATTATGTTTAGTTTTATGGGTTTTTTGTTTAAATATAATTATAGAAGTTCTCTAAAAATATATATATATTTTTTTTATTTTCTACTATTTTTTTGTTTGTTTAAGATTAAGAAAGTGAATTAAAAAATTAATTTCAACTTAAAACGTATTTTTAAAAAGAGATCTGTTGTTTTGTTACACTACAATGATTCAACATCCAACCATTCTCTTTTTTCTTTCATCTAATTTCCATAAAACGTCTGAATAATTTACATAAGCGCGAGCGCACCCATTAGAAAATTATTGTTAATTTCTCTTGGCGAAACTATAGTAAACAATTTTATTGGCGCACGTAAAACACCAGTAATTATTCCACTTACAATCCTACTCCAGTCTTAATTTTACAGATCATTAATATCGGAAACCAGCATGATTTCACTATTATGCAAACGTATATATCACCCACAAACTCGAAACATAAAAATATAATTGCAACTCTCACCTCGAGGAGACTATCGCCGACGAGGGTCATGAAGAGCCGATGTCCACGTCGCTCGATCACTCTACTCGCGTTCTCGGCTGCGTACATGGAGGTGAAGTCGAACATCGCTACGTCCGGCTGGCCGTAGTGATTGACCGCGAACTCCATGTCCATCATCTGGTACTCGGTCGAGAACTCGGCGGCCTCGCGAGCGTACAGCATCAGTGCCTCCCGGTCTACGTTCTCCTTCGCGAGCAGCTTTGCCGTGTCCGGGTGGTCCTGGAATTTTGGTGGGAAATGTTAGATTGTATGGAGTTTTTAATGGTGAGTGAAAAGGTTGGTTGTTAATGTATGAATGAGTTATTAAGACATCTAACCTTTGGTCGTAACTTTTATGTAAGAAACATTAATTGATATTGAAAATGTAAAAATTTATTATAACTAAACCTAATAATTCTTGTACAATAATTTATCTTAATCTGTGAAATATTTAATATTTATTGTGATACTTTTTTATCCTAAATTTTTCAATGTCAAGAACCTAATACCTCAACAGGAACTGAATTCAAGATAGACTCATTCAAAAAAGCAAGTTAACCGGGTTACAGCCACCTGTCACTGTTCCGTAAAATGACGCAGAAAAGTTTTTTTCCCCCGTCGAACCGTTGCCGACGATGAAAAGCATCCATCATGACAATCCCAAAGATAGAATCTAACCACCTGTGACACTATCCGAGTGATGACGCAAAGTCACGAAAAAAAAAAACGGGAACACGCTGGTTTTTTCGTTACTTTCCACAGCACGAGTCTTTTCCCATTATCCAAACGAACAATCCCACATACCTGAAGTATAACGCCCTTATCGATGAGGCTATGCTTCTTGGCAGTCATGACGAAATAATGCGTATCGTCTTTGTAGTAAACGATGTTCTCGAGATCGATGCCAGTGTCGGAGTACAATTCCTTGAAGAACTTCTGATTGAAAATGAAGGCGACGCCGCTGATCTCCTCGACGCGCGCTTCGGCCTCGGTGCGCTTGTTGATGAAGTTGGCAGTTATGGCGATAGCGAGTTTACCCCGGAACTCTTTGCGTTTGAAGCCCTCGAGGGTGTTGCGTTTGCCGTCGGCGCCGATCAACACGTCGAACTCGTACTGAGAGACCGGGTGCTCAGCTGGCTCTATCTTCGCGCGCCAGCCGATCTCTGCAATACGTTGTTACCGTGTGTTAGTCGTGATGTACAGTTATAGGATGGATATATAGGGTGTAAGAACGAAATTTTATACGTATAGGATGGCTTTGATGAGGATAGGAGAAGATATTTGTATATATGGTAAGATGATACAGTGGTTTAAATCGTATTTTTCGACATTTGGTATTTTATTATCTGTAATCTCCTTTAACTTGATATAGACAAAATTAATAGGTCAAGTTTGTACGATTTTAAAATATATTTTAAAATTTTTACTTCTATAGTTTTGATCATAAAAGAAAACATAAATATATTCGACCTCTCAAAAGAATTTAAATCATTATATATTTTACATTGAAAAATTGATATAACATCCCCAGTTTACCATTACAATTACCACTTCTAGAACTTACACTAAAACTTCTACTCTTACAAAATTTCTATTATTATAATTAATTAAACTCACTTCCATCCTCCTGATTGTCGGGCGGCGGCACGAGGGACATGAAGCTGACGCTCTCATGAAACTCAACGCCGAGGATGAGGGCGACCTTCAGTAAAATACACTGCAGTTGTCGGATGCTTATATGATCGATCGAACCGGCGCAGAACTTGCCGAAGAACTTCTTAGCGCCGAGGGCACGCAGATCTTGAATGACGAAGGGCCACAGGTGGAGGACGTTGTTACGTGACATTCGGTCGCGTTTCTCCACTACGACAACCTTCGCGCCCAGCATCTGCGCTTCTATAGCTGAGCGCATGCCGCATGGACCCCCACCGATTATCAGTACCTGCGGATCAATGAGTTTTTGTTGTATGAAAATGATTATTTTGAGAGTTTGAAGTATAAGCCGATGATTTCAGATGTATTTTTATCCATACAGTCGAGCGCGGGAGGTATAGTGCACTCGAAATAGAAGCGTACTTCAATTGCTTCGTATGTATATAGTACTATTGATATCAAAGAGTACATTATGTACTATATTTGAAGCATTAGTGTATATAGTAACGCGAAGATTCGTTCTTCAAAAAGGTTCTTGATGTGCTAGTAAAATAATGCAATCGATAATAATTGCACAGCTATTAAATTATCGAAACCAGATATAATTTTGTTATTTATTTATCGATCGTTCAACTATTTGCATTGTTTAATTGTGAATTTATATACTTTTATGGCAATTTCTTATCGAAAGCGTGAAATGAATGTTGAACGTTTCGTATACACGCGGTTTTATAGCCTTGTGCCAAGTATACGTTTAGATAACCGCGTGAATCAATAGTAATACTGCGGATAATATGTCATGCTTATAAAAAATATCCGATCGAAAAATAGAAAAAAAAACTTGAATCCACACTAATTTTTATTTGACAACCATAAAATTAAATTTATCCATACGAAACTCACCCTCGTATTCGGACATGCCTTCCCCCGATTATAACACTTGTGATTCGCCCTCTGATCGAACTTCTTCCACAGCGCTTGTGCCTTCCACGACCTCAGCTTCGACTTTAACTTCGGATAGAATTGATTGAAGTTGGTCGGCTTGATTTTGAGGAGATCGCAGAGATGGCGAAAATGGCCGAGTATGGATTTGAGGGTCGTCGCGTTGCAGAACTGGTCGAACACGTCGTTCGCCAGCGCGACATCCGGCGAAGCCATCTGCTTACGAGCGTGCTGATGATGCGGGTCCATCATTGCTGATCTATGATACATAGAGAGGAGTTTTACGGGGGTGGCGGTGAAGTCGGTGGTGGCGGCGGTCCTGCTGCTACGGCTACTGATTTCAATGCTTCAGTCTGTGTCATTACCTGGAAGCAAAAAGAACGGAGAGGTATGGTTAGAATATTTTTTGGGGAATTTGTTGTGCTGTTTGTTTTTGATGGTAAATGTATGTATAATGCGAAGATGAAAGTTTGATGTACGAGCGTTTCTAAACTGATTATGAAAGGTAACGTAAAATAGCGCTGCTATAGAAGAGCAGCAGCATCACAACAACTTTATATAAACTTTGAAAAATGGCTCTTCACGAGTTGCGCGGTAATGTTTTCAAGTTTCGTGTAGATCTCAGGTCATTTATACTAGAGCTTGGTAGTATGAAAATCATTTTTCAAAGGAAACTCTTGAATTGTTGCTGCCAGCGCCGAGCGCTGAATACGAAATCAAGATGTTATTGTTGAAATTCGTTGCAGTTGTTTTCAAGAATGTTTGAAAATATTTCGCTTGATCTCATAATTTATCATGCTGTTGGGATTCAATGTATGTACAAAACCTTAAAATAAATTCCAAACTGTATAACAGTGTAACAATAATGAAATTTTCCAGATACCAACGACGCTAAATTACAATTTTCAATTACCCACTCACCGCCCGAATCCCATAAAAATATGTATATATGAACGAAATTAAACGATATAACTTTGGCAACAACGCATACAGCTATAAATATACGAAAAATTTCATTAAACCGCTCTTCAATCAACATTGTCATTCGCCGAAACAACGCGCGCGTGTAATCCCTCATATTTCATCTGCGCCCGTAAAACGCGGCCGTAAAAACCGCGCGCGCGGATCCAATAAAACTCGCGCCGCCTCTGAATTCCTATAATTACAGGGCAACACTTGCGTGAACCGGAAGCCGGTACACGGCACCTCATATCTTACATATAATCACATGATTGTCATCGTCTACTCATCCACCTTCTGTATACATACACGCGCATTCCAAAACATCTGGCCACACATAATATTGGTTTTCATAATACCGCGCGCGTGTAATTAGCTCGGGTCAGCATACGTCGAAAATAGCCATGCATATGCTTTTTTTTCGTGTACAAGAGGCGCGCGACATACACGGCGCCGATGATCGAAATTCGCGGCTCGTGAGGTACGCGCCTGCCTCGGTTGTTCCTCGTGCCGGCGGCTCTAAATCCGTCGGCGGTGCGGCTGGATACGAACGGGATATATAGAGTGTAATTCTAGACCGGGATGTACCGGGATGGAGATTTCGCGCGTGCGTGTGTATTTGTGTGTGTGAGGTTTTGAAAGTAGTCCAAAATGAGACTTCAAGAGTGAATTAGAGGTGATCGGTGGTCGGATATGCGAGTAGGTAGGAAGCGCTAGATTGAGATGTATTTTTGGACTCGAGGTGGTTTATGTGTTTGTAGAGAGAGACGTTTTCGGATCGAGAAAATGAGGAAGTACGAGTGTCTATGTAGTATAGGATTATCTATAGAAAAATTCGTTTAATTTTCCTGTGACATTATCAATGGCAAGAATATACGTAAGTTTTTAAGTAGAACATTTCGGGATCATTTTACTAATTTTAACAATTGCAATCACGTATGTAGATATACACTCGTGTTATTTTTCGCAAACCTTGTTTATTATGTTCAGAACAAAAATTACGTTGTAGATACATTTCCTGACCATCCCGAATTCGCACAGCATCTTTTATATTTTAGGCCTTGTCTTCTACAAGGCATATACCTAAAAATTATATATGTTTACCAAGACCCAAGCACAAAATAAGCTAATTAATACAGCTGGATTAATTGGAAAACATATCCGGGCGAAGGTAAGCAAATATAACGGCTCTCGAGATACGTTTGACGCGACTACGGTAAACAAACTGTTAAGTCTTGGCAAAGTTTAATTAGATTCTCGCGTCTATACATTATCTATATATGTACTTAGAATGACCGAATTTAGAACGATCATATATTAATCAGTGACGCAATCCTCAACCCAATTTATTTTTACCCCACACCAAATCCGATTAATAATCCCGATTTATCCGCATAAATTGAATATTATATATCCCTTTATACATCATCATAACGAGATCAAATTCATCCTCCCAAAAAAAAAAATCTTGCCACGCATTACTCCACATTACCATAAACACACACCTCATCATCAAAACGCCAAATCCAGATCAAACAGATTACCCATACATTGCTTTTAAAAAGAAACTTATAGCTCGCGCGGATCGAAAGAAAAAGCGTCAAAGCAGCCTACGGTACCTATATATATATTTTCGTGAATCGGGCCGACGCGCGCGGGGAACGGGAAATCGGTCGCGTGCCGAATATCAACGGGCGGATCAGCGGCTCGGAAAAAGAGACAGATTTCAGTGGCGCGCGCGCGCTGATTATTAAGCGGGACCCAGTATTCCGCGTCATCTCGGTCGCGGATAATGCCCGTAAAAATAGATCAGAGTGGTTCCGCGTCGAGGGCTTTGAATGTAGACGTTTGATATGGATTGCGTTGTGTGTGTGTTTGGATTAATTGGGATTTTTTTTGATGTTGGGAATTTTAAATGCATAGGTATATAAATGTTGCAATTAGACGGTAATGTAGGAGGTAATTGGAAACCCGGCAGAACGGTATAACGTTGCATTTACGGTCTACATGTGTGTTTCCTTAATTGGACAAGGCGGTTCGGCAATGCGCGTCGCGTCTTGAGAGTGTCTATGTGTCTGGGGTATCACTCAATACAACAATATAATATGTGGTTGTACACAATGTCTTGAGAAAATTAGTTTGTGCTTTTCTTGGAATATACTTCTACAGAAACATATCGTTTTTATAGGCAATGAATTAAATATATCATATACATACATCTTGTATAAAAAATCAAGGTATTCCCATCTATTTACTAACAACTCTGTTCTTTTCCTCAAGCCCACAAAAACACCAGCATTTTCACTTTCCAACACACAGCCTTCGCTCGCTGCCCTGCAACCTCATCTCTCTCCGCGATTTCACGTAACAACCATGTCGCGCCGGGAGTAATACCAGCGCACACCGCCTCTCGTACAGGATAGGTACATATACGTGCACCTCGCGCGTGTTACGTCACGCTGTAGCTGCAGCCTCGTGTCGAAAATTAACATTCCGCATGAAAACCGCCGCGAGGAGGACTGCACAGGCAACGACGACGAAATCGCGAGAGGTAAAAGGTGTAGTGTCTGATGCCTGCATGGTTCTTTGAACTTGCAGTCTAATAGTTTTGTAGATCACAGGGGAGAGAGAGTTGTGGTGTTGAGGGTATTCACACGCGAGGTGGGATTATAATTTATTGTGTTTGATAAAGAGCGTAAATTACGGCGCGAGTTTGTGGTAAGGTGCTTTGCTTTAAAGAGTGATGTATTGTAAGAGAGGGGGGGAAAAGTGTGTGTACAGTGTTTATGAGAGGGCGTATGTAGAATACTTTAAAGCGTACGCGCAGGATTTTATATTATGGTTCGTTGCGGGAATGAATTTTAAAAGTAAGGTTTTACGAGAAATTTGTGTATACATGTGTCCTTGTGCAGGAGTTCAAAGACATAAACTATTTAAAATTCAGAATAACAGTATAAAAGTAGTTTTTCTGCTATATTGTACTACTTTTACTTTTTAATTGATGCGATATTTACCAGCAAGTAGTGTAATTGAATGAAGCTTTCCATTAAGTTTTTATTTAAAATATATAAGAAACGTAAGTATATTTACGAACACAAATACAAAATTCATTACTTAAACCAACACAAAAAAAAGTTATCCCCGCACACTTATACAAAAATAATACGATTCCACGGTTCCTCGCTCACCCAAACCAGATGCATATCCATACCGTCCCACCCCATTCCCAAAACTTCCACACCCTCTTCCAACAAACCACCCCATAAAAAAAACTCCAAAAAACGCTGCTCAGTCGCGATAAGACGCGGCGCGAAATTACGGAACTAAAAAAAAAGATTAGCTACAAAAAAGTGCACGCGCTCTGAAAATAACCGCTCATGCACGCGTGCCGGCTCGTTACCCATACCTATTCTCCACCCGTCATCGCTCGTACTTTGTTAACGCGATAAAAAGCACGCGCGCACGGAGGGAATTCGAGTGGGAGGTATGTGTATATAGTACTGCCGACGGCTGGCAGAAGTCTTTTTTTTTCGTCTCTCTCGCGTTTTGCGCGCGCGTGTGTTTTCGTGGAGGGTAAAGTTTTTAATGCATTTGAAATCCACTTCGAAGGGAGCGAGAAGGTTGGAGCAACTGTTGTTGTCGGAGCGGTGTGCAGCGGTAATTGACGATGTGACGTGCAGAAGTTTTTATTTTAGGTTTAATAATATGGAGATGAAGTAAAAATAATTTAGCGCGATGGTAATGAATATCTCTGTTGAATTAAAAAAAAAGCTTTTGGTTATTCGATATAATAATACTTTTTTGAATTGTATTATAAACGTTTTCAATGGTGGACTAACGAAAGCTACATTTTGTATGTAAGATAAACGTTTTGATTTATTTCGCGGCATATCTTAATAGTTTCTTCACTCCATAAATTTTTTGCTGCCAATTTTCACTTATCACGATCTGGCCGCTTTATCAGAGAGAAAGTGGAAAAACTACTCCGTTTCCGTTTAGAAACTACCCACGGAGAACAGGCAGATTTTTACATGAACATAATGGAGCAGTAAGTATAATTTCCATGCATTTGCATACAACTGCGGTGAATTTCAATGGAAATCGTATAAACAACAGAACGGCGTTAGAAATTTAACAGCTCCAAATAAAGCATTTCGACAAACCAAAATGCATCCCACAGCATAGGCGTCGATAAATTATGCCGATCTTACGAAACGGCCCGTTATAACCGTATACTTCACGATTAGTCATCAACGTCATCATCTGGGCCACTGTCGAAAAAGCTGAGAAATAATCCTTGATCCTCTCGTCGAGTAACAGCAAAGGGTGCAATGTTTGCATCCAAACATCACGCGCGACGATAATAGAAGCCATCGGGCATTGCGCAACTAAACGAGCCAATCGAATCCGTTGGAACGGAGCCATCGGTCCCCATAGTCACGCCGCTCGCGAAAAAGGAGATCGACGGCAATTGATTTATCCCTCGTGTCTGTCGATGTTTATCGCCGCGGTGAATTTGTTGAAATACGAAAGAATATCGTAGCCGGTGCTACGATGGTGATATCTGATTGTGCGGGGTGCAGAGATTACGAAATTTCTTTTTTCTTGCGCTCTCGTTTGTCGCGCGGCTGTTGTTGTTTGCACGGTGAATCATGAAGTTTGCGAACGATGTTTTCGTAATTGGGATTTAGAGAGAGAGAGAGATAAGGCTCGCGGCTTTTGTTGTTCGGGATTTGTTTTGCAATGAGAGACGTGTCCAGATGTATATAATAAGAAAAGGTTGCGTAAATTATTATTCAGGTTGCGCGCGCTATTGGACAATGATGTTCGGTTCTATTTGGAGTATATCTATTAGCATCGATGCGAAACGAGCTACGATGCGCTTTATATTTATAAAGACAAGCGGATGATTTACAAAGAGCTATAGCGTTATAACATATCCAATTTGAGTATAATGTAATCGTATATATAAGTATATAATTATTAGGTCAGACGTAAATATATAATTAATGCTAAAAATAAATCTTGACTTTTCTCTACAATTCAGTATCTATACATTAAAGTAGCGAAAATAGATATACATCAAGCATATCCATTAACCGTAATTTACATCTTTGTTATATACTGCAAATATTCAGTGTGTGACACAGGCCGAGGCCAGAAAGTTGTGTGCTCGAGGTTTAACGACTCTCTCTCTCCGTGTGCCACAATTTATTTTGGCCATACGCCGGAAAAAATAGTTTAAACAATTTATAATGCGAGAGTGCGTGAACAATGCCGAATGACCGCGTACGAAAATAGAGCTCGGTTATACCTACTAGAAACGCAGTCATTATTGTCTGACCTCTTTTAACCCTATCTCAGAGTGCGAGCGTATTATAACTGTATACAGCGGAACCTTGAAAAATTTATATTGCTCGCGTTTCGATGCGTTATGAGATATCGATATCCTGAGAATATATTTATATTATCGCGGTTGCGAAGGAGATTAAAAATAAAAAGAAATTTGGAATTGATAAGGGATTGGTGAACACTGTTTTGTTTTATTAATGTGAAAGAGTTGTCAGGTATAATGGAAAGGATAATAATGAATGGCCTTAGGGTTTCTAAGAGGCTTTTAGCACGGAATCGGGCGATTCGCGTATAGAACAAAAAGAGTATTTAGTCACGATCACAATTTTAACGTGGAGTATCATCCTCAATTCTGTATTTCTAGTATTCCACGGAATTGAAGCTTATACATTATTTACATTTTATCACAATGTGTAAAAATTAACGTCCTAATTATAAGTATTTTTTTCTGCACGTAAACCAAAACACAAACGTAAACTGAACGTACACCAGAATTTTCCGTGTGCATATATAACGTACGAAAAAAGCCCAAACAAAATCCATCCACCACGTTAATTACGTTCCGCGTAAAAAAGAAAAGTAAGGGTACGTACACTATCGCGCTCGCGAGAGACGTCGACAAAAACCGGCGATTTCCGCAAATTAGCAACGCGCGCACAATGACGAATGCTCGCGAGCGCGCTCGCTTATTCCGGTCATTAGAGCAAATTGTCCCGTCGTGCCGCTGTTCCGCTCGCGTTCTCCCACACTCGATCGGCTGTAGAGTGGGTCGCGTGTGTATGTGTGTGTATACATAATCGCTTTCGGTTTTCTTTGTGCAAGTAAACGAGTGATTTTTCGGTGTTCGAGGTTTGATGGTTCGGGGAAGGCTCTGTGTGTATAGTTATGCGTTTTGATGGAATTTAGAGTGCATGAAGGGTTCGAGTATACTTATGGAATTGTATCGGTCGTGAAAAAGCGTAGTGTAATTGGATCTGTTTTTGATGTAAGTGATATATTCTTAAGTTTCCGAAATAAAAAATACTGTACATTTTAGATGTAACACTGATATAGACGTAACACTACTATAATTAAGATATAACATCAGCTATTTAAAATTCAAGAATATTAACACTTTAAAATATTCAAGGATTTGCATTAAACTGCAAAGCCATATGGATTATTTTTTAGTAACCTTGATATCGAAGATTTTTATATAGTCATACGCATTTTCAAGTTTAAAAGGATTACTTCTGCCTCACCTTTTTTAACGCAACAGCCCAACAGGGAATGCCATTTAATCCTCCCTTACTCATTTGCTATCTTATCTAAGCTTTTTAACAAAATTAATTTCCGAGAATTGCAAGTCGAGCCTGAGTCATCCCCTCCAAAAGCTTCAAATTACCGGTGTGCATTACGAAGTTTTTTGTTGTTTTTTTTGTTGTGTGTTTACAAGAACTAATTGGAGCTATTTTGAGATATATAGCATACTTGTCAGTAATGAAAACAAATTGAACGAGGCGGACAATGCTTGTTTAAAAAGTGACCTCACATATAAATGTTGTAAAAATTTTAACGATCGTTCCGAGAAACCCGCGCGCAATCTTTATAGCTTATCATTCACCATACAATAATTTTTATATCACATAACAAAACAAACATTGTTTTTTTTTTACATAACCACATCAATATTAATATTAATCCAACATCTATTATACTCAAAATCCTAAAACAAAATACAAGCATCGACATCAAAACTGGCCTGCTTACGCGTGCGCGAAAAAACCGGAACCCCGCGGCACGAGACACCCGAGCCGCAATTTGTTTTCCCACGCAAGTGCAGCGCCGCGAACAATGCGCACTCTGCGTTTATACGCTCGAGGAAAGGTAAACCGGAAGGTTTATACCGACTAAGACGACGACGAGTTGAAATACACTTGCGTAATAGCACAGGTCGTCGTCGTCGTCAGGTTGCCGCGTTTTTCCAGCGTGCGTATATGAACTCGTTGCGTGCGCCGGAAGCGGTCTTCTACTTATTATATATGCGCGCCGAATGTCGAGGAAGAAGTGTGGGGTGATTGCACTCGCGGTGTGGTTTTGATGCTTGTGAGTTTTTAAAGATGTTTTGTGTGGAAAATTTAGTTCTAGGCGGTTTGGATTTTGATGGTAAGGTACTGATCAGTAATTGAATTTTGTGAAAGAAGACGTAGAGCTGTTTTCGATTGCTTGAATGAAATCTTGTTTTTTAATCGGTCAAAATTGTTTAGGTTAAAATGCACGACTTGAATATTTTTAAATCGAACGTTTATAATGAAAATAATTTTTATCAAAATGAAAAATCACGATTCTCATTACTTTATCAACACTGATTACAACACTTTTATGATTACGATTGAATGAATCAAATCGGTTTATATTATCGTGAATCGATCTACGAACTGTACAGTTCCTAATAAGGATCGAGAATCACAATTTACCTATGTACAGTTTTCTGATAATTTATCTGAATATTTTCATAAAAACTCATACACGATAAATATACGAACTTTAACGTTGTCGTGATACTCAAATCTTATCGCCAATTGTTCAAGTATCTATATGTTATACAGAAATTATGAGTCACATTCGCAGATGAAAATCGGCTTTATAATACCGGCCTGTTAAACGGTTCGAATATAATTTTAAAACTCGCTTAATTGCGTCCGAAGAGCCGACGACAGGTAACCGGTATAGTTATATAAATGTAGGTCAATGACATTTATTGCAAAATTCGTGAATATATAAGCCACACATTGTGCTTAAAAGTTTGGCAACGATATTATATTATCTGAACTTGTAAATTAAATGGTAATATTTAACACAATTTTCATTAACATATTTTACCACGACTTGTTGTTTACGTAACACGCGCGTATGACAAACACGTCGTTATTATGTATAAAAATTATACTAAAAAAGATAACTATAATTCAATTAACAACCAAACCTTTCTATTACCGCATCATTTCGAACTATATAAAAACACTGCCCTTTTAAAATTCCAAAGCAGTCTCGACAGCCCCACAACACTCGACCGATCAAAGAAAAGTCAATCCAATCCCACCGCACCTTTCCATCCCTCGGCTACGGCCCCCAGTTCTCTCCCCATCACCATCACCACCACCACATCATCTTCCAGCCATCGACATCTGGCCTTTATCGACCCAATCATCGCACTCCCCCACTACACACATATATATCTCCCTACCTCTCACACAACAACACCTCCTTCCTTCCTCGAATCCTCTCTTCTCTGTCCCTAATACACTTATTCTCTCGCACTATCAATCTCGCGCTCTCTCGCGTTATACGCATACGCCGGTCAGCTCGCGCGCAAAAAGACTGAGCGCGGGGCTCTCTGCTCTCTTTCTCTCGGGCAAGCAGAGAGAGAGAGAGAGAGTTGAAGAGCTATAAATAGGGCGCGAAGAAGTGGGCAACGCAAGAGAGAGAGAGATGCAATCCTGCAGTCCGCCCTGCGTGCAGAAGTAGAGCGTCGGCGGCGGTGAGGCAGACCAATTTTACCGAACGCCGGCCTACCGTAGGCATATGTGTGTGTGTAGATTTTAGAGGTGGAAGTGTGTTACGTGTGCGGGTGAGTGGAAGAGGTGTATAGTCAGGTGGTGTAGAAGGGATTGTTATAGGGTTTGGGAGTTTAATTTTGTGAGATTTGTTTGGTTTGTCGAAGTGGAATTCGGTGTTTCGTGTATAGTGGAAAGAATAAAGAGCGTCGGGGTAATTTATACGTATATCGAGATAAAGTGGATGATTTAAAATGGTCGGAATTGCGCTTTTAAACGAATTACTCGAATTAGCATTGACGGGCTGAGTGCATAAAGGAGCGAAATATTAATAATAATGGACGAGAAGTGAGATAATTGAGGGAATTATTTATATATTGTACTGGTGTCATGTTGAAATGGATTGCAGCATTGGTACACTTAAATGTGAATGTAATAACAACGAGACTGATAATAAAGTCCTTTGATAAAAATTAAACAGTTAATTATTCTTTTTCTATAAGATGTGTTATAAATTTTATTATTTGTAGGTAGAAAGTACAATATTATAATACTTATAATAATACTTATAATATTTATCACTGTTGCGTAATACGATATAAACGTTCCGCTTTAAAATTAAACTTTAAATGAATTACGAGTGATTTCCGATTCGTAAATGTATCATTGCTGCGTTCGAATAAAATCCACAAACACACACATCTCGCACTACTTAAAACCCCTACATCTTCAAATTACATATCGCACGATAACTGCACCGATAAAATCTTTCGCCACATATTCGCAGATTTCCCGAATTCACCCACACGCACATACTTGCCACTTTACGAAATTCCACTTCCTCATCACGCGAAGGCCACGCACCACCCACGAATAAGAAGAAGAAGGCGACCGCGAACCTCTCGCTCGGAGCAATTTCCACTTCACATACACATGCGCAAGCTCTCGAATTGCCATTTAACGCCGCGCTTAAAGGGCCGCCGCCGACGCGACGTTATACTGCAGAGGACATGGCAACGAGCTCGAATTGGATCGTCCGGCGCGTGTGGGCGTTGCCCCCTGGCGTTTTTCGGGTAGGTATATAGTAATGGAATCGTCGTTTTCTCCCCCCGTCTTCGATTGCCTTTCGCAGGCGGCTGAGAGAGAGATGAAATATGACGGCTGCGGGTATTGGTTATTACGCGCCGTTGAATTAATGCGGGCAGTCTGCGAGTGGCAGGACTGTTTTGTTGCTGATGATTTCTTTGTTTCGAAGTGATGCTGGGGTTTTTAATTATAGCGGAGGGTGGGTTATTAATGAGGTTCGGTGTGGCGAACGGTTGATTTGTCTTTTCAGAGTGGTTGGAAGGTGACGATTATGTTGTTGTATGAAAAGGAAGTGATAACCGACGGTGTTATTATTGTGGAGAGTGAGAAGTGGATTTCAGAATTAACGAGTTGTGAAAACGTAGGACGATAAATGGTGTGTATGATGTTTATTTTTAAAAGTATAAAAGCTAACTCAGCTTTATGTGAATAGTATTTTTATATAAAGAGAGAAAGATAATTCGAAATATAAGAATAGAAGAAAGAAAATCCGGATAAACAGATAAGCTCCTTCCTGTTGTGTATGAGGTTCGCTTCGGAGCAACGCATTTGAGATCGTGCACTCGCGTAAGTGTATAAAAATCGTCAAACGTCTAAGCAGCTTTTATAGTGCGGCTATAAACACATCCTTCATTTCGCGCGAGAGGATTTTTAAGAAACCTCGGAATAGCAAATTATAAACCTCTTGATGAGCACGACGAAATAAGTGCTTTCATCCTTTGGAGCGAGGAAAAGGTGATTTGAATAATGATGACGTTGCACATTATGTCTGTAACAATTTTCGTGTAAAAATGTCTTTTGTGTGATGTATGTACACGCGTAAATGATTATGATAAAGGTTATGTTCTATAATTATTTGCGATAAAAGTGTAATTATTACGGCGGATATGATTTACATATTATAGTGCTGCGCTCGTGAAACGAGGGAGTATAAAACAATTCATTTTACAAGTTGCGGATATCGTTCGTCATTTTCTAACGGTTCTATAAGTACGGGCAGGAAAAATTCTATAATTATTATTAGAAATCGCTGTAAAACTATGGGATAAACTGAAATTCTTTCAGGAAAAATACCACGATTTATAGTGGAAAATATCCATTTTCCTTTATCCACTTTTATATAGGATTATTACAAAAATTTGTACTGAGAAAATTTCTCCATCTAGATCGAAAACTAAATAACAAGCTAATTCCAGCGCCGATTTCCCGATGATTCATCGCGAGCAAATTCCACCTATGCACAGCGATGAGAATCCATGAAATCCCAAGAATCCAGACCGCGAGTAGGTATGTCTCCGCATATACACACGCAATCAGCGCGGCGAAATAGAAAGGACCATTCGCGTTAGCTACCTACCACACAACTGCATCAGCAGCAGCAGCTCTCTTTCCGATCCACTACACTCGATCACGCTGGGGCTTTTCACTCTTGGATCCTGTCGAGTCGAACGGGCGCCACTCGCCTATTGTTTACGGCGATGCGCTCGAGAGGAGATAGATACTCCGCGAAAAAGGGGGAAATCTCCTTACACTTATACATCCCGAGAAATCTCGACTGCAGGTTGTTTTTTGCTCTCGCCGCGCGGTGCTTGTTTACGAGGAGATTTCACATTTTTTTGTTGTCCGTTGCATGCAAGTTGAAAGTTTCTCTATCTTGCACGCGGGTACATTAAGAAGTGAAAATTGATTCGTGCGTAGGTATATGTATGTGGAGGGAAGATGAGTTGGATCGAGGAGAGTGGAATTATTCATTTGGTTTAGGTTGGGGGGAAATTTATTAGCCGTGAATTATGTAGCGAGCGGTTGTTTGAAACTTGTATAAGTAACATGAAAGAAAAAGAGAGTGGAAGGAAAGTTTGAAATATCAAATTTTGGCCCTGGATGGTTTCGCAAGGAGAGAATCGTTATATTTCTCAAACTTATGTAACTGCAAAAGTGCAAGAGCGAAATTTAAATTTTCAAGTTTCAGCATTAAGCAGAGTTACTGTGTGTAATTTTTTCCAGCAGAGAAACTAATTTCACGTGTTTCATTCTTTTTCCCTTCTCTACAATCACGCAAGTTTAAAATTCATTTATTGTCGTATATACCGGAATAATAGGGTTTTCGAACATTGCGAGAAACTAGGCTAGAGAATCTCGGGTATTCAAGCCGCGCGGAACGTTTAAACTCAAACGTTTCCGTTAAGGAAAGCTCAATATATACGCGTTGAAAATTCAGTGGACGTGTGAAAAAGTTCGTGCAAGTCATTCAACTCGGTTGGTAAAGATGTTACGATACGCGAGCTAGAAAAGTGTGACTACAGACGCGTGGACTGAATAAAAATTACGCTGATAACTTTGTTCCCACAGTTTTGTAGGCGTACGAGAGTCAATGTGTTACTTCCTAAACGGCATTTAACTTTTCTATTCGTAACTTCGATCTTTGCTCAAAATAGGCGTCTGGAGTATTCCCTGGCCTATATATATTTTCCCGTCAAGTTTGCATAACTTTAAGATGAGTTTTTCTAGTGCCTATACATAACGACAACAATTTTAGTATCCATTAATTCTTTTGTACATCTTTTTCCATTACGTTAAATATTTTAATGAGTTGTGATTCATAACGACAAAAGAATGCCTATTATTATATGCACTTATTTAACATTTCAAAATTAGAACTCTAAACACACATTTTCTTCATTCAATCCACCATTCGAACGATAACAAAACATACCCAACCAACCACAATTCACGTATATTTTCAAAATCCTCCTTCCTCTTCCATTACAAAGAAACTATACTATACTAACCGATCAGAAACTAAATCTTCCTCTCCAGTATCCTACTATTCACTCATCCCGAGACAATGACTCACCCAACATCGCCTCGACCGTGAATCACGAAAACCGCGCAAAAACGCTTCGGCGCTTACGTAAGCCGATCGTCATTGCACGTACATCAAAAAGAAAGCGCTGCAAAACTGCACCATTAAATCAGCGAAAAACGCGTCAGTATAGTTGCGCATCCCCCGTGAAAGAAAGCTTACATAAAAGCCCCGGCCGGCTATTTTCATTCGTCAGCGCGAAGACGAGATCTATGTGCATATGTATATGTTTATCCGATGGAATCGCGCGCACCTGCGGTGTGGCACCCGGTCGTTAAATACACTCGCCCCGGCGTTATGTTTGTTGTGTACACGCGTGTGTATACACACATGGGAGAGGCGGAGGATTTGCCAAAAATCTGCGGTAATTATACGAGATGGTTTTGGAAAGGGGGCCGAAGAGATGTATGCGGCGAGTGGGAAGTGGAGCAGATGTTCTAATTATTGGGATTTTAAGAGTATAAGAGATTTAATTGCCGAATATCAATCCCGTTGTGTACGACAAATGGGAATTAATTAAGACAATTAGAAGTAGATGCTACTGCGGAATTTCGAGTCGATGGTTCGGCGTGAGTCTATAAATATATATGGCGGGGGACAAAGATTTGTTTTACTTTGTTCCTATAGTGATGCGAAAGCAAGGTTATTATTGGAACAAAGAGGGAGAAAGCTTTGTTTTGGCAGAACTATGGTACCATTGCGTGCAATTTGGGACAATGCAAGTTTATAGAAGGCGGAATCGTTACCAATTCGTATACTTATGTTTAAATAGGTGGTAAACTGAAGTATATAAAGCTTCATTTGCGGAAGTATATTATACTCTTCGACATTTAAAAAGAAAAAATTTATCTCTGCCCTCATTCTCATACCATCTTGTCTAAAAATACTCCAAAAAAATACTTCTCAAAGAAATCAAACCACCCAACAGCCAAGATACACCACCGTATCCCATAAATCCCCCATTTCAGAAACCCAGCAGCATCCGATCCCCATTTTCCCGCTAAACGGGTCATCGACGCGAAACGAGACCATCGCGCCCTTTTTCCACCGAGCGCTTCTGCTTCACAGCGAGCGCCTGTGTCATTGGCCGGCTAATTATAGCGCGTCGCGGGAGGCGCACGTATATGTGTACAGCACACTTTCGTCGTGCCATGCCGTTGAACGCGGAGCTCTGCGGCAGGTGCATAGAAGTGTTCCGGCTTTGATGCGGCTCTTCTGGATTAGATAATAATCGTAGCGTGTGTGGGGGTTGCAGTGGATTACGGGTTTGCGTATTATAGCGGAGATAATGAGTATGTGTGTGTTAAGGAGGAATTTTTTGTGAAATGATGGATTTAAATTAGAGACCGCGGTAGTTTTGATAAAAATCGCTGTAATGTGGCTGCTGTTTCTTCACCAGTGTTTCGTCCAATTTGAAATTTTTCTTTTGTAATAAGTTACGCGATTAGATATATTAATTATTATGTTGGGTAAGATAATCGTTACATATTCTGTATATCTCCTTGTGAAATTCATTTAAGAGAAAACATGGTCAAATTTTTTTAATTCTTTTTGATGAATATAAAAGTTGATATAGTGGCTTTAAGTTTTCATAAAAAATGCAATGGTTAGTCAATAATATACATCAATGGTCAAAGCACAAACGATACTTCCTCAAGAAAAAAATTCAGGCTACAATTTTATTTTTCAATCCTAAGCCTACAATCTCGACGCTACAGCCGCCCAAGCTTTCCCAAAAAGGAACTGCTCGCGAGATCAATTCGCGTCGCGGAGATAATAATTCGCTCGGTTTGTAATAATTATGGAAAATTGCAAATTAAGCTGCCGATAAAGCTGACAACCTGTATGGGTTTCCAGGTGCGTGTGCGCATTCCGGTTTTGCGCTCTACGCGTGTACCGATATTTTAGTATTTGCAATTTATTTTCATACATAGCAGCTACACCGCGGCGCGTGCGGGCAGAAATATGTAGTTGTAGCGCGGCTTGTAGTACACAGACGGCTAATAATGACATGGAATTAGAAGGATTTGCATGATTCGGTTTCTTTGCATGCGCAGTGAAATACGATATATAGGAAACATTAGAAAATTTACTTTATTCAAATGCGATTGAATTGAAATGACAATGTTGAATGAAAACACTTAAGTGGAATTGACAGTATTGCTAATCCTTTTTTTGTGGTACATTTTTACTTGAATTACATTTGTAGTTTTGTGTCAAAGTTTTAATTAAAAAGTGGGACAAAATATTAAAATACTTTTCAAAAATATACCTCCTGATAAGAAATGTGTTATAAAAATACTTGTTGTATTACATATACAATCAAGATTATTAGATTATCATTGCGAAACAGGTGCGTCTACCTTACAACTTGTACGGTACTACACTAGGGCTGCACGATATAGCAAGATTAATCTTGATATTGTATTGTCTTGCCTTCATATTCAAGACAATAGTCGATACAATATTTAGATACAGTTTTCGATACATTATAAAGATTGCGATGATGACAAGAATGATAAGAATCTTATCTTGTCTTGAAAATAATCATAATAATTATTTAAATATAAACAATTATTTAACTCTCACACAAAGGCGCCTTTATTAACTCACTAAACTTCGATAGTTGCTGATCACCATCTACTAACGTTTCTATATCCCCTCAGGCCCGTTTACTTAGGTACGGGAGGCCACAGGGATGGCGTGCGCCGCCTAGCGGCAGCGCGCGAACTAGACTGGCTGGTGGCACATATATGGGGGGAAAATTAAATTTCAAATTTGGCATTTATTTATACTTGTGTTGAAATTTCATTGTTTTAATATGTAACCTTATGTATTTGTATATATTAAATTACGTTCTTACATTATTCTTAAAAGTCGGTAAATGTGTAACTTACAAGTTTCTTAAATTTAAGGACATTTTTGACAGTAAATCATTTAAAAAGCAATCATTTAAAGAGCTAGGGAGACGTGCGACAGTGAACGAATCAATTATTTAAAAAAGTCATAACCGTAATAGTCGGGAAACGCGAGGTCCACGCCAAAAAAAGGAGTACTATATATACGTTGGAGAGTAAACGAGTCGATTATTTAAAAAATTCTTAAACCCAAATAGCCGGGTATGATGAGGAATGACATGATCAAGAATTTCAAATCAAGAGAATAATACTTTTCATATTGACTGAAAAGACAATAATTAAAGAAATATTATATTGTCTTGCTCTAGTGCAGCTCTATAGTCTATATACAAAAATATCCTTTTTTCTATATTTTACAGATTATATTAAATGACCATTTTTTTTTAAACTACAAATTATGCCTAAATCCCCCTAATAAAATTGAATAAGCGCTTAATCATCACTATTGTGCTGCATCTAATTACAGGCCATAATTGACGTTAATAGTTCAAATTTAACGCGAACGAATGCAATTATGGTACTTAAAGTTATAGCCCATCGTACGAGCTATTACACCGCCATTAGGAATACAAAAATGAACGTTCATACGCACCTATACCTTAATTATACATACAACAACGATCGTTATAAACAATCAATAATTATTAATACGCAACGCATTACCCAACTACACCAAATAAAAATTTCAAACTTTTCTTACCGAAGCATCAAAATCCCATCAAAACGACACTATAATATACACCACTTCACAAACACTCGTATAATACACTAGGCACAACTATCACGCTGCCCGATCCAATTCCAAACTACACGCATAGCTCTTCGCAGGAGAAACCGAGCCGCTCGCGCGCGAAGCGCATCTCTCTTTCCTCCTCTCACTCACCCATCGTGCTGCATATATATACGTACACTATATACATGCAAAACGACTTGTATATACGCGTGTACTTCCTCGATTAACAAACGCGCGCATAGGAACACGGAGTTTCACGCACCCGTCGCGGGCCGCTACACTCGACCGTCTGATAGCCGCGACGCGGTGCGCGTGGCTTTTACAATCGAGCGGCGCTCTTCCGCGAGTATATGTGCGTATAGTATGGTTACGTAAGAAGTTTTTGGTTTTGCAATGCGCTGCGTTTGGCGAAACAAGGTTAAGTCGTATAGTATTTGTTGATGTTGGTGATGAATGTGCTTTGGTTTAGCGGAATTGAAGAAATGCCTTCGGTATATAACGAGCTGATGAGTGCGTATAATATGTATGTCTGATGGTTACAAAAGAATGGGATATATATTTTATGAAACGAGGGTAATTCTTTGCTTTAAGAGAAGACAGTGCATATACTTATACAGAAGGGGCAACATTTATTTTATTGTTGTTTATTATTCATTACATTTCATCGATATATAAACTCACGAAAAGTCTTATAACACAATTAAGGTACCCACATCCGATCCCATCACAAAGCAGACGAAACTCAACTTCGTCGCTATATCCCCTCAAGTAGTAGTGGCCACGACTGGCCAGCCACGACTTATGTATAACCAAGCGCTTCATTACCAGCCCCGCCCCTCTTAATTTCCCCAGACACGCCGCGATTAATAATGCACCTTTGATCTACAACAACTATCGCCAAAAGCATATCCCATATACTCCCACGAAAACTATGGTACGCTGAAAGCTCTCTATGGCCCAGTAACACTGCGTCACGTCGCGACAGCCCGTTTTACGAATTCATGACACGCGTCGCTCTCTAGATACCTGCGCGACGACGGCGATCGATGCGCGCCGACCTTGATGCGAATTTCAGGAAGGATACCCAACGACGAGATGTAGTTTGCGTTGGCACTGGAGACGAGGCACATCGAGGGGGAATGAATGTCTGGTGATGGGTGTAAGTGTAGAGGGGAATTCGACTGGAGATTGAATATTAAACGGATGGTGGTGTCGGGGAATCCGGGTTAGGAGGTGGTGGGTATGTGCTGCAGGTGCATTTTCAGCTCTCGAATGGCCTCTTGAGGAACGTCGTTAAAGTTATTGTGAGCAATTGCGGTGAATTTATGGCGGTGTATGTGTCTTAGGTCGTGACGAATTGGGGTGTCCAGTCGGTGCTGCTGAATGACATGGTTGATTATTATGACTAATGTGTTTTATGGGTAATAAAAGGAATGTTTTTTTTTAACGTTTGAAACTGTTAAATAAATTATGATTGTTATTAAACGACCAGTAATCGTCAGTGTATATGCGGGCAGACTTTCTAATATTTATCTTTGGGAATGTGTGTGTATATATAGAGAAAGATGACGTTGCGAATGAAAAATGGACTTTTACCAAAAAATTTATAACTATAGTCAACAAAAGGATGCTTCTTCTCTTTTTATAGTGCAATAACTTTTTTTAAGACAGTTATGAGAACTTTCCCTTGTCAACTAAAACCAACTTGGGATAAATTCATGGTCTTGTCATACATCTGGTAAATATTTTGTTAAATAAAATATATATGCCGTCACATATTTCTTACAATTTCCAGGACATTTTTATCAAATTTTCATTTGTCTCTTATTCACAACAAAAAGGCTTTGAAAAGCTCTATATACACATTACAATCAAATCCAAATAACAAAACCCTCAAATTTCCCATCAACCATAATATATTCCCGCCAAACTCAAACCCGTCCCCAGTCGCCCCTCATGAAATTCAAGTTCATTCACTCCGGTAACGCGATAGACCCGCTCGTTCGCGCAGGTGCGGACGTATTAGACTACTCGCCGCCGCCGGCGGCGGCTACGGCTGTTGTTTATCGGCTCGCCGTCTGGGCCGCCGTCTGCATGAGGCCGAAGCCCGCGCTAGCGCTAATTGTCGGCGATTTATGAAGCGGCGGTAGCGAGAGCGACGCGCGCCATTAATTTCGCCCCCGCGCCGTGTAACGTGGTGTGTATGGAAAGTATAATGCGGATTGAGGTGGGTTTGGATATTCTGTCGATCAGATTTTATTCTGTAGGAATGTGTAGTAAGTAGTATACGGAAGAGAAAGGTTTTTAAGTATATGAATGAACAGATATAGGGGTACTTATGCGTTAGAAGTGTATGTAAAAAATTGACTTACAAATTTTTGTAGTTGAGTGACTGACGTGGTTTACCTGAAACAAAAAGGACATTTTCATTAGATAAATCAATAAAACGTATATCTATCTAATGCATCATAATAAGAAAACGCTTGTCATTTCGAAAATCATTTTATAATTGTAGAAATTTGATCATTACTCGAATAATTAAATTAAACTACATCAAAAGTAAGACACAAAAAGATTCACTTAAATATAATCTGGTAATTACAGAATAATTTCAAGATCCCACCGATATACCAAACATTACAAATTCATGAAAATTCATTAAAAAAATTATGATATAACATCTCCACTTGGAATCACATAACTGTAAATTCATGAATTTCAAAATAAAAAAACACAACGCATAATATATAATATATCGCATTTCAATATACAAACTCCTGAACAACACAGCGCCTGTTTATTCCCATCAGATCTCGCGCCACTCGACTTTCTAAAGTAAAAAGTGCAGGCCCCAAACACAATCATCACGAGGCGCAGATAAGCACGCAAGTGTACCTACGATTCGTTTATGATCTAAGCATCGGCGAACGGACACACGCACGTACACCTGCGCTCTACTTGCGACGCATAATTTTTCGCGTCGCGAGTTATGCACCGAGAGAGCGCGCGCGATTTTTCTCTTAGTTTAAATAAGCGTGAAGACGAGGAGAAGATAGCGGCGGTTTGCGCGTAAAAAGAGGGAACAATACTTTCTTCTTCTTCTTCTCCAGGCTTTGCGCGCGCGTTTATATGTATCGGCATACTTTCGTCGTGTTGTGGTTGCGGTGTATATACGGTTGTAATGGCAGGTCTCGATAGCCGCGATTAAAATTTTATCGGAAATTCGTAAAGTGTAATGTGTAAGTACGCGGAAAATGAGTTACGAGGTCGGGATGGTTACAAAAAAAAACATTATGAGGTTAATAATTCTCCCGTTTGATTCATGTAGTAGTCCGTATATAGCGCGCGCAACTTCTTTTCGAATTAACGAGGTACCGATTTTGTTGCCGATTATTATTTTTATGGCTACAATAAAAGCAATAATTAGTGTAAACACAGTTACACACCTTTATTTGCTTATATACATACATAACGAAACTATCCCCGTGTACGATGATTTATTTTCCACATATATATACGCGACTATTTTACCGGGGCGAATGATTTCCCAGAACCGGCACTTCCCCCGATTACCTCTCTCTATTTTTAGGACGCATCGCGAGCGTCCCTAATTAGCAATGACGGACGCGAAAGAGAAGCGTTCGCACGGATTAATGACCATCCGACACACATACACAGCGCGCAAAAGTGTCGCTCGGCCTATGGATAAGTGGAATAATTGCGCGCCGCCGTTTTAATATGCGATAGCGCGCGAGCGTAAGTAGCGCGATTCGCCGCAGGTTTTTTTAGTATAAGAGGAAGAAGAAAATAGTTATTTTGTCGACCGCAGGTGTTTTAGAGAAGGAGGAGGTTGTATACCGTTGGTCGTAAAATTGAATTTCACGGCGCGCGGTGAGGGATTTGTTTAGTCGGTGTTGTGTATGCGGGTTTGGAGGACAGATATGATGTTTTGCTGTTTTTTTTTTTTAATTTAGAGGATGATTTTTGTTTAATTTGTGGCGAATGTAGGTATTACCACTATACGTA